>JAEANM010003547.1:0-22213 GCA_017656035.1 Myanophis thanlyinensis
AATAAATAAATAAATAAATAAATACTTCCTTCTCTTGAAACATCCAAATTATATTAGTAAGGTAGCCCCTTGCATCCAAATCTTAGAGTCTGGATATGTAATTAGCAATACATAGCTTTACTGCATTTCCTGCATTAGGTGATGCAAAACATACTTACTGAAAAATGTAGACGTGAAAGCATATTTGTTACTATTGTTCTTATAAATACTGGGACAATCCTAGTTTGAAAATTAGAACTCTTATTTTTTTAAATCCTGTGGAAGGAGAGGATTGAATCAGCTTATAATCAAGATTTAAATTATTTGCATTGTTGAAAGAAATATTTTGATCGCAAGATCGCAAATATAGCAACACATTCAATCAAATATCTTTTAAATTTGCAATGTAAGCAAGATGTGCCATCTAAAACTCTCAGGATTGTTATGGGGAATGGATGCTTTTAAATCTACAATATTTATAAACTGTTAAAAACCATTCACATAGATATTGATATTTACAAAAAGGAGTCAATATTAAAAAAGATAAATGGTTGGGTTTAAGAATATAAAGCACATTTAAGTATGAATTAATTCAAACTATCATTATTTGTGTGTTTATTGGCCCCTGAGAAAATATTTTAAAAGCCTTAGTCAACCTTATCATGCTGTAAATCTAAAATTGATAGAACATCCAATATGGGTATACCCCACTATCTTTCCTTTTTAGTTTAATATTTGTGCATTTGTTAATATGGGAGTTTAAAGTTCCCTAAGTTTGAAAGATACAGATGTATTTTGCAACTACTGTATATATGAAAAAAGAGCCGACAATGATTTGATAGTACTTAAATCAGTGTAAAAATGGAATAGATCATCATGAGGTAATCTAAATTAATTTGCAAAGGTAACATTGGAAGATAAATGAAAAATGTTACACTAGTAATTTATGACTTAATATCTTTCATCTATTATTCTTATAATGTAAATAAATATCAAAAAACCTCTTAAAGGGTTCTAATAACAGGCAATTATTTACAAGTGTGTTCTTTGTAATGATTATTCGTCCTTTCTGTTAAATGTGTGACCATTAACATTATGAATAATTTCATAAAATGAAGTTGGAAAGTGGTATGGCGTACATTCAAATTTAATTATTTCATGTTGACCCTATTTCTTGGAAACAGTACAAAAAAGTACCTGCAGACTCTGGTTAACTGCTAACTGCTATTGATAAAACTATAGGTCTTTCTGTGTATTCAGTAATAGATCTTTTTTATGATAACCTGGCCATTTATCAAATTCACTCGATGCAACCAATTTTCCTACATTTACGAGGAACCTTATGCGAACCCTTAACGCATGCGTAACACAAAGCCTAAGGCCCCTGACCGAAGAGCCACGTGCGCAGGCGCATTTCAGGCAAGACGTATGCCGGGGCTCCGCTTCCTCGAGCGCTCGCCTCTCCGCCTAGACCCGCCTAGGGCAAAGAGAGCCTCTTGCCGTCGCTGCCTGATGACGCCTGCGCAAGAGGCGAGCCTTCGTTTCCTTACGTGCCTGGGAAAGCGCGAAGCGGCCGCGAAAGGTTGCAAGAGGAGGAGCGACCCCAACTTCAAGAACCGGTTGCGGGAACGTGAGTCTTCCGGCCTCTTCCCCTCGTGTGCCCAGACGCCGAGAGCGGACTTCGCGCTTCCTTCCTTCCCTCCCAGCCGCCTTTTTCGAGACTCGAGCGTTTTCCCCGCTTTCCCTTTCCCTTGGCGTGTGACGGTCTTCTGCCCTGATTTGTGGCTTCCAAGGTCCCAAGATCACCCAGTTGGCTTTGTGCCCGAGGCAGAACTAGAATTCATGACCTCCCAAATTATAATCGGATGCCTACACCAGACTGGCCCTCCTATATTAGATGCCCATGCTTAGAATCATCCACTCCAGTGTATCCGTGCTTATAGCTGTCACCCTATTATAGCTTATTCAATAAACCATAGCTAAAACTGATTTAAGATCATTCAATGATCATTCATCTTCAGCTCATTAGTGTTTACTTAAACGTTTTAAATTTTATTTAGAGACTGCCTGACTCCCAAACCATTCTGACCAGCTAACAAGTAAAAACCCAACTTATTAAAGAAAAAACCCCCACAAAGCTGGAATAGCAAAATATAGAAAGCAAGTCAAAGCAAAACCAAATATGATTACCGTACACTCAGTCTTCAAACACCTTCTGAACGATGTAAGTAAGGATGGGAGCCAGGCCAATTTTTGAAAGGAGGTCTCAATAGTTTCTCCGAGTTTCAATCAGAATGAATAAAACCCTAACAAAACTCCTTTTCCAGTCAGTTGGAATGATGCTGTAAGTGCCAGCATGCTCAAATACAGCCTAGGAAACAATCTGGATGACACCAAAGCGAAAGCGAAATTTGAAAGGCAATGAAGTCTCCTCTACTTTGCTAGTTTAGATCTATGCTTGAAGGCGAAGGCGGAAGTGGCTGCTGCAGGTTTCCAAGTGAAGATGAAGCGAGCCCGGATGCTTAAAGTTTCTCCAGCCGCAGGGTAAGTACTGCGGTTGTGGGGATGTTCGTTGTTTGCCTGTCTTCTCCTAAAGGGTTCTGGAGGGCTTCTGGTTGTTTTATTCAGGATTGCTTTGCCTAGGATCGTGTTTGTGGGGGCTCCTCCAAGAAGTGAGAGTTGCTGGAGCTCCAACCGCCTGGGGTACCACATGTTTCGCCCTCAAAGCCCGCTTCCCCATTTTTTCCCCATTCTGCTGGAAAAGCACCGGTGACTTGAAAACAGATTAGGGGTAATTAAATGATTCAGGGCCAGTTTGATGCTGTGGAAAAAGGCACCAGGCTAGAAGCCGGGAATTTTAGTTCTGCGTTTTGCACAAAGCTCCCTGGGTGATCTTGGGGCCAGCCATTCTCTTTACCCCTGGGAAGAAGGCAATGGCAAACCACTTCTGAAATCTTGCCAAGAAAACTACAAGGAATGCTACGGGCAGTGGCAAGTAGTCTGCAAGTAGAGGGAGAGCGAGAGAGAAAGATTACATGCTAGTAATAAAATATGGGCAATTATTGTTAACAGTAATTAATACGGCATTCTTAAGTAGCAATGCGCTACAACCTGGCAAATTTCTTACAAGAGTCTCATCATACAGGATTCTACAGTTGATAACATTATCCCCTCTTTTTATACATTTTAACAATCTTAGGGAAAATTATCAACAGTTAATGTTTTTGGATGCAGTTGTTTCCTGACCGATTTGATCTTTCTTAAATAGGAAAATACATGGCAGGAATGCTGTTGCTGAATCAAGTGAAGATTATGTTGTGGGGCAAGTGGCCGGCAGCCTATTTCAAAACAAATCTGCAGCGTGTGGTTCAGATGTCCTCCTACAACTCTTCAGTGCTCCTGGGGCTGAAAAACAGCCAATATATGTTGCTGTGGAAAGAGTAAGTTAATTTAAGTTATGTTCTAAAATTGGTGTGACAACAGTATCATGAAAATGCTGTGACCTATGAACCAGTTTCAGACATATCTGAACAGAAGAACATATCTATAATCACAGTTGATTTCCAATCTTCAAAAGGCCCTGTGGCATCAATTTTATGTAATCCATAGTTTGTCGCATCATAGCTATCTAGATACAGTCATTAAGCTCACCATCATGGACAGGAAGGGAGTAGACCTCTGTTCTTGTATCATTGATCATATAAAAGCTGGTATTCAAAGACTTCTTCCTCTAATTTGAAAGGTAGCTAGCAACCAATCAAAATTAATGGTTGCTAATAGCCCAGACTGCCATTAAATTTCCATTTCTTTTAAAAAATTAGTTGTGACACCTATTGATAGCACAATTTATGTATTATATAAAGAACTTATTGTGCATATTTTCCATGACGTGAATGATTTTATATTATTTTACTTCCATCTGATAGAAGATACTATTCTTAGGTGCAACGATTAACCTGAGTAATTGTCCTGTTTTCATTTATAAGGTATACTGTCTGGAATGGTATGAGGCATTAGTAACTAGCAAATTGCCAAATTTAGCAAAACTACGGTATATGTGGATATTCTCACCTTCTTGGGATTGTGTAACACCTTAATTTTTCATATTTAATTGTGTATTAATTTTAAAAGGAAAATAAGCGCAAGCATAAAGAAGAGGAAATTGTCACAGAAATTCAAGATTCATCAACTAAAAGACAGCCTTTTAAAAAAATGAAGAAATCTAACAAAGATACCTCTCTAACAGATGAAACAGTAGCAAACAGGTAAATGAAAAACTATACAGAGAATCTGTATGTATTATGCTTAATTTCACGCACTGGTTAGTTACTATCTCTGGCTTCTAAGGAAAAGGCAGATTAGTGATTTTTAAAATGTAGTATGACATACTTTACCAATAAGTATATGTTGTGCTAAAATTGTAGTAATGGTGTTTCTGTGTTTCCTTTTTCCTTAAAGCTTGTTGGTTGCATGTAGTTAAATGATAGTAACTGCATGCTTTTAATGTAAGCAATTACAGTCTCTAGAACTGATATTTGTCAATGAAAAGTTGGTTTTAAAATGCTGATGGGGGGGGTGACTGTGAACACATACAATTATTTACATATGCTCAATTTAATAACTTGGTTATAAATTTCTCATCAAGGGAATGTGTTTTGGCTCATGTAAGTGAAGCAGAAGAAGTAATACAGATGAAAAATAGGGCTACCAAACTTTTTCCAACCTCAGAGGAAGCTGCTCAAATTAAAAGAAAGAAAATCCAAATTAACCCGGCTAAAGAAAAGTTAAAGAACAAGAGGACTCTTTTTGTGGGAAATTTACCAGTTTCCTATACAGCACAAGTAAGTAATTTTGATAGCAGACTATTTGTAATTTCTTTAAAGCAACAGATTATATTAAGCATTAAGTACCCATCACTGTTCTGTTGAAGTATAAGCAACTTTAAGCAAAATACAGAAATGAAGTAAAATGTGGTATATCTAAAAATTTAAAACATAAGTCAAAGAAAAAGAAATACAACTGATTTAATTTACGCCACCATTCAGTTAATACACCTAATCTTTGATTTATGAAACTGGGACCATAATTTCCACAATTGGGGCCAGAATTTCTGTTGCTAAGGAAGGTGATTGTTAAGTGAGATGTGTCCACTTTCACACCATGGTTGTTAAGCGAATCACTGCAATTATTAAGGGAATAACAGTATCGTTAAGCAGATCTGACTTTGCCCATTGACAAGGAAAGTTGCAAGTGGTGATCAGGTGACCCTGGAATGCTGCAATGATCATAAATACATGCTGGTTGCTAAGTGCTTGAATTTCAGTCACGTGACCATGGGGATGTGTGACAGTCATGAATGAGAGGGCGGGTCGTAAGTCACTTTTTTCAGTGCCATCATGACTTTGAACAGTAGCTAAACAAATGATTTTAAGTCAAGGATTATCTTTGCTCTGAATATTTCATTCATTAATTACATTTCTGATTGCCTTCTGCCATAGGGCAAAATTGTTCAGTATGATTCCATCTCACCCTCCACTTTATCTCTGCAACAATTGGCTTAAGATCATGTGCTTTTATGAACGTTTCGAGAGTTGTATTTGGTCTCTGTTTCTAATCCAATCCATGACCATAAAGGCTGTAGATGTGGTTTGCATGTATTGACCTGCGCTGATGAAAATTGCTGTCCACAACATGGACAATTTTTTGCAATCTGAATCTGTTAATCCAGCGGCCCCCAACTTTTGGGGCAACAGGGACCGGTTCTATGGAGATAGGGTTTTCCATGGACCGGAGGGGGCGTGGTTTTATGTGCCTGCATCCTGTGAATGGGGCTTTGCTTGTTTTCGTGGCTCGGTTTCTGGCATGCTGCAGCCTGGTACTAATCCATGGACCAGGGGTTGAGGATCCCTGTGTTAATCTGTAACCATTATTGTTAATCTATAACCATTATTCTGTGCTGGCCTTCTGATTTGGTAAAGCACATTTTCTTTTGAGTAAATGTGCATAGGGAAAGAGGGGTAAGGTGTTTTATGTAGATTTTTTTGTGTTACTGTTTCAACTTAAAAAGAAACCCTGTTATTTATGGATAATGCTTTCCGTTTGATTTAATCTTTAATAATTCTGCTAGAAAAAAACCAGCTTTCTTTTTATTGTATCCTTTAATCATTGGTTTAAATATTATTTAGGGTTCCATTAATTGTATATGGATTGTTTACTGCTGTTTCTCCATCATTGGCATACATCTTGACGTAATAAAATGATACCTCTTTGAATTTAGATGCTGAAGGCATTTTTCAAAGAATATGGACAAATTGAATCAATTCGTTTCCGTTCTTTGGTATGTCATTTACTTCGTTTTTTGATTCATTACTAGTAAATCATCTGTTTCTAGCTTGCACCAAAAGTACACCATATATGGGTAGTCCTTGACTTATGACTAATTGGGACCAGAAAGCCAGTCATAAATAATTACAGCCATAAATTGAGGCACCCATGTGACTAGAAATAATTTTCCAATCTCTTTTTTTTTTGCAGTAGTCATTAAGAAAATGTCACAGTTCAGTGTATGCTGTGGTTGTTAAGTGAATGTCATGGGTTGTTAAGCAAAGCCAATCATTTAAATAGTTGTCTTTTGTTGGAAATCAAATAATGCCAAATATTTAAGTAGGCTAGGTGGAGTTTCTTTCTCTGTAGGGACACCACTGTTGAGGAATAGCCTCTCGTTGAAAATCAAGCTTGCCCTCTCCCTACTGGCCTTTGAAAAATATTTGTAAAAAAAATATTTTACAAAAAAATGTAAAATACAAATTAATGTAGAGAAAATTGTAATGAATTTGTTTATTTATGGTGCCGTGTCTTTTGTTGATAGGAATTTCTGTTGATATGTTACATAGATGTTTAAATTATCATTTCATTGAATCTGTTATAAGCCAGTGAGTCTATTGATTGTGGTTGGGTATAAAACCAACAAATTAATGTAATTTGGTCAACTGTTGAAAGCATTTTAGTATGTAAGATAATTCAATTCTGTTTCTAAGAAATCATTTCAAGTTTCATAATTGATTATGATGTAAAACTAGCAAATTAATGTAATTTGGCCAACTGCTGAATGCATTATGTAAGAGCATGTAAGACAGTTCAATTGTTTCCAAAAAAGTCACCTCAAGTTTCATAATGGCATGGAAAGTATGCATAGAGTTACATGCGGAATGACAGATTACTGGATAACATAACTTCATTGTTTTAAACAATCCAGTTCTTTTCATTAACATTTTCTCAGCTTAATCTTTTATGAGTTGCCTCCAAACTAACATGTTTGGAAGATGCAAATTCCTTGCTTATACTCTTTATTATTTTAATTCTCTTTTTACTGACCTTAAAGAACAGTTTACTAATAGGTTTTCTGCTTGTTGATTTTCTATCTGCTTAATACTTACATGAAATGACTGCCACTAGTAGGACCATACTGTATATATTAGACAAATATAGAAGCAGATAAGGAGGAACAGGAGAATACCGTATCTAGTAGATGGGCATAATTTAACCAATGTATAATTTCCTGCCATTGTTTCTTTGTAAGCTCAGGATAGATCTCTGACAGCATACTTAACCTTGGATTTGGCACGAAGTCAGCAACGTAATCTAAGAAAATGTTCTTTTTCCCTCAAGCAAAGAGAGAGGAAAGATTGTATACATTCTTCTCAGTTGAAAGCTTGGTTCCGGGCTGCTTCATTGTAGAGACTTGATTTCCCACTGTGGGCTGCCTGTGTGTATTTATTATTTTCGTGCTATAAACTGAATGCTAGCATGGCTGGAAATGCTTACCCGATTTATCTCTCCTGTAGAGCTGAGTTGTCTATGTTTTAAAGACATTGTAAATGTTCATAATATTTCTAAAAAACAGCTACTTAATAATGTACTATTTTTTCTCTTTGAAGATTCCAGCAGAAGATGCGATTTCCAAAAAAATGGCTGCTATAAAGTACGTGTTGTAATTTGTGCATGAGAATAGATTTACAAGCTTATATTTTGTTGATTCTTATATTTGAGCTGTCACATCTGGGCTTTAGAAATCTGGATGGCCACTAAATAGCTGCAAAGAAATATTTTTGAAAACATCTAGTTTTTTGCTGCCACCTAATTATGTTGTTGATAATATTTTTTGCAGCCTGGATCTGTTAACTCTAATTTAAATAAAATGTTTATAACAGAAAATACTGATATAACAGTGCATTTTGCTTATATCAGGGCATCTTTATTCTGGGCCACCAAAGTAAAAAATTGAAGTTAGCTTTGCAGCATGTAACCTACTTTTAGGTGTAAATAACAGTGTTTTCAAATGCTAACAGTTGAATTAAGGGATGGTCTTGTTCCTTCACCATTGCAGAATTGCCTTATGTATAACATCATGAGAAATGGTAACTAAAAGACTAAAAGAAGTCAGCTCTCTGGGTTGTAGAAGGTAATCTGTGGCTTTTCAATTGGCTAGGGCCGGGGTAAGCAATTATGGCTCCTTCATGATTTGTGGACTTTAACTCCCAGAATTCCTGAGCCAGCATGGCTGGCTCAGGAATTCTGGGAGTTGAAGTCCACGAGTCATGAAGGAGCCATAATTGCCCATCCCTGGGCTAGGGAAACCTAGTAGTAGTTCAGTAGAATCTGGACAGCTGTAGCCTCTCCATGGTTGAGCTTTAATCTGGATTCAAGAAATTGTAATGTTATTTCTTAGAAAATTCATCATCCCTCTTAATTCTGAATTTAAATTTAAATGTAGTGTAGAAAATCCCAAGTTCTGTTATGATTAGTGTCCCAATGCACAAAAGTTCATCTTTATGTGACAATGTGACTTACAGTTAGATAATATAGAATATATATCCTTTGGAATTTAGGATGCATTTGTACTGCTGGCTTTCCAGAAATTATTTAAGACTAAATTGTTCTAGAGGACATTGTTGGAATGAATGGAGACTATTTCTGTATTTTTATTGGATTATTTATTCTGACACATCTTTATGTTTTTATGTTGTAAAATATCTGGAGTTATTTTTGAGTCTGGCATTATAAAATATAACAAATATGGTTTCTTTTCTTTTAGACAAAAATTACATCCTAATATGAAATATGTTAATGCTTACATTGTTTTCAAAGAGGAATCTGCAGCAAATAATGCTTTAAAATGGTATGTCTGTTTTTTTAAATTACATTAAGATATATCCGTTTTAATTATTAAATACTATTTCTAAGATAAACAATGTTCAAATCAAATTTAGTGATAATTTATATTGTTACTTTATTTTTTTATGATTTCACAGCAATGGAACAGAAATTACCAATGGATTCCATATCAGAGTTGACCTTGCTTCAAAATCTACTTGTGTAAGTAATTCAAACACTGTCCCAAAGATGCTTTTTCAAAAGGCAACTTCAGAACTGATGGAGCTTCTTGGATGAGAAGCAAAACATCTTCAAGGAAAAACAAAGTCCAGGTGGCCTTTGAAAAGAACATTTGGGACAACTATGGCATGACTGAAAATCCCCTTAGATATAATTCAAATGCTATATGGAGTATTTTTTTCTAGCTTTTTGTCTAAGTCCCTGAGTCAGTTCTTTGTTGTTTGTTTTACAGCATGATAACAAAAGATCAATATTTGTAGGAAACCTTCCTTATGGTATGTATTATAATTTAATGTTAATTTGAACAAATGTACATTACTTTGGTAGAAAATTATATTTTTGTAGATTAATGGAGTTAGTATATCTAAAAAAATTAACAACAAACTTAAATGTACAAGGTGAAATATAATATTATTGTTCCTTTGTCAAAAGTGGTTGAAAAGTATAACTATAGATACTTGACAACTAATGGAAGACTGGTTTACAATTAACACTAAGAAATGCCTCTTCAAGCCAGAATGTCTCAGCTCACTTGTTTTTTCTTTAGTCCCAAGCTGAATTTTGTTTTTTAAGTTCTTGATTTATAACTACATATAAACATAATGTATCTACAAATGCAGATAAAGCAAAAAAAAGTTGCTTTGAACTGGTAAATTTGTAATCTAGTTCATGACGTGTGCCAAAATAGGATAGTTAAAACGTAAGTAAGGGATATAGAGCTATTTCCTTGCCAATACTGTCCCAATCTTTCTTTTAAGCAGATAATGTTTGAAAGGCAGCAACTATATTTGTATTTGTTTAAAGAATAGACATTTTAAATATAGAAGTTTGTCGCTAAAATTGTTGTGTTTTAATAGCTGCACGTTTCTGAAAGATGTTGTATTTACAGAAATTGATGATGAAACTGTAAGAAATCATTTTTTGGAATGTGGAAATGTGACAGGTATACGAATTGTGAGAGATCGAAACACAGGCATCGGGAAAGGATTTGGTTATGTTCTATTTGAGGTATGTCAGTTATTCAATGGCTGCAACAACAAATTTAGCATGGCTTTAAATCATAAATATATTGGTTATTTAATCTAGCATTCAGTGTTGCACTCAGGGGACAGCAACACAGTAAAACCTCATAGTAAACTATTAGGAATAATTAAGCAACTCCTAAATAATTAATTGAAACTGCACAGAACTCCACTAATACCCGTATCTAGACATCTTCGTAACTTCACAAAGGGAGTGCTAATAATCAAGTATTTACATGAATCTTGCACGCTTACTTCATTCTTAAAGATGGTAATCTTTTATCATCCAGTGAGTTATTAAGAGGATAAGAATGCTGACTCCACTGGAGAAAAACTCATTTAGCAAAACGTGTAAATTTGTGGGTGTAAATCAGTTATCAATAATGTTCTCCAAGGAATAAAACCTGAAACAGGATAATCTGGGAGTTGAATGTTCAATACACTAACCATTTTTTTACTGTCTATTGAAATAAGAACAGTAATTAAAAATCTAGCCATTAAAAATGATGAGATGGGTATGCAACTCTGTGCCTTAGATGGCACAAATCAGCAAAGTTTTGAAAATAGCAGTAAATGCTATAATAGAACACTAATTTTCAAATCATTCTCTTAGCAGCTTATTTCAGTCTTTCTCACTTTTTACACATTTACACTTAACCTCCAGTGTAACACGAAGCATGAATACCTTGCATAGTTACCGATCAATCGGGAGCAAAATCATCATCCTTTCATTTGCAGTAATCCAAAATAGCATTAGAAATGAGCTCTCTTGGTTGTTTCTTATGACAACTGTAGCTAATGGGTCTGTGAACAACAAAACTGATTCACAATGTCATGATACAAATCCTTGTACATAGTTGCCATGCTTAATGGGCATAAGGATAATTATTAGAGTAGAATGTGGCATTAAGTGATTGTAAGTCTGCTTCCTTGAAGGAATTACTTTTTGTCTTATGTGTATTGTGCAGATCTGCTCTGAAGTGTGCCTTGCCCTCCAAATTACCTGTTAAGAATGCATGGGGTTGTATTGTTATGAGGAAATAGCCCTCCCCTTCTCAGTACACGTAAGAGGAATTTTATGAGTTGCTTTCTAATTTTTTTTTTCTCCTTAAAGACCACAGATGCTGTACACCTTGCTCTGAAACTAAACCAATTTGAATTACAAGGAAGAAAGCTAAGAGTGCAACGTTGTGTAAAAATAGAGAAAGAAGAACAGAAGAAATCAAACAAAAATGCAAAGAGCTCTGTTCGATTGAAATATACAAAGACTACTTCACTAAAAAAATCAGAAGGATCTTCTAATTCTTTTGTTGGAGAAAAGGCAGACCCAATAAAAAAGAGCAAAAAAGCAAAATCTAAAAACAGCATGAAAATTGGGAAACCCAAATAACAATGTTAAGATACTTTTGCAATGTTAAGATACTTTTAAATAAAACTTGTCACATAAAGTCTTTTGGAATTCTTACATATTTTATCTCCACTCTCAAAATTTAGAAGGTCATTTAAATTAATTTGCAAAGGTAACATTGGAAGATAAATTAAAAAGGTCACACTAGTAATTTGACTTTTAATCTCATATCTATTATCCTTATAATGTAAATAAATACCAAAAAGCCTCTTAAAGGGTTCTTATTACAGGCAATTATTTACAGATGTTCTTTGTAATGATTATTCATCCTTTGTGTTAAATGTGTGTACATTAACATTATGAATAATTTCATAATTATTCATAATTTATGAATTACACTGGAAATTTTTTAATTATTTCATGTTGGCCCTGTTTCTTGGAATGGTACAAAAAACACCTGCAGAATCTGGTTAACTACTAACTGCTATTGATAAAGAGTATAGGTCTTTCTGTGTATTCAGTAATAGATATTTTTTATGATAACTTGGCCATCTATCAATTCTAGTCTGATCATCCCCAACTTTCACATTGCTGGCTGTCATGTTATGTAATTATATATTCCATTGAAGGGATTGTGTAGGGAATAAATACTATTTAACTCAGCCTTATTTAGTATCTAATACTGCAGCTTTCAAATTTTTAAGAAGCTTGTACAACATTAAGTTTGAGGTTGATTCTTAAGAATCAATTTAACCTGATCAGATATGGGATAGCCATATTTTCTTTTAGACAATATTTTTAGTATGAATTCTATCAACACTATTTACAGATTATTCTGATAGTTTAAGGGTGTCAAAATTCTAAGGTTGGAGACTTTTCCCCCATGGAAAAAAAGCAGATACCTGTATTTTGTTTCAATTTTTTTTTTCCTTTTTCAAAACCAGCGTTTATTATCTAGTTGCCTTTTTATTCATAATATAAATAAAGCATGCACCTTGTAGCAGTGTTTCCTTTTATTATAATTGCTATGAAGGATCGGTTTTCTAATAAAACGTATGTCTCGGGTTTCTAAAAACAAATTTATGGGCTGGTTCTGACCATAGGTTTCTCTGTTCGCCCACGTTAGTATACTCCAGTTTATCGCTGATGATAGATTCTAGGAAAAAAAAATCATTTAGCATTAATTGCGCCTCGACAGCCACGGGTTGATTTGCACGCTTTCTCTCCAAATCAATTCCATACAGAGAATTAACAAATCCACTCGATGCAACCAATTTTCCTACAATTACGGGGAACCTCGTGCGAACCCTTCACGCACGCGTAACACAAAGCCTAAGGCCGGTGACCGAGGAGCTGCGTGCGCAGGCGCATTTCAGGCAGGACGCGTGCTCCGCTTCCTCGAGCGCTGTGCCGCGCACCCGCCCGCCTAGGGCAAAGCGAGCCTCTTGCCGTCGCCGGCTGATGACGGAGCTGCCTGCGCGGGAGGCGGGCCTTCCTTTCCTTGCGTGCCTGGCCAAGGTGCCTGGGGAAGCGCGAGGCGGGCGTGAAAGGTAGAGAATGATGGGGGGCAAGAGCAGCGCTATCGCCGCGGGTGTCTGCGGTGCCCTTTTCATCGGCTACTGCATCTATTTCGACCGCAAGAGGAGGAGCGACCCCAACTTCAAGAACCGGTTGCGGGAACGTGAGTCTTCCGGCCTCTTCCCCTCGTGTGCCCAGCCGCCGAGAGCGGACTTCGCGCTTCCTTCCTTTCTTCCCTCCCAGCCGCCTTTTTCGAGACCGGAGCGTTTTCCCCGCTTTCCCTTTCCCTTGGCGCGTGACGGTCTTCTGCCCTGATTTGTGGCTTCCAAGGTCCAGGGAGTCCTCGGTTAACGGCCGCTGGTCTTTTCCGTAGAGTGAGAGGCCCCCAGCGAGAGAGGGGACCAGGGATGGAGGAGGAACCGGAGCCCCATAGATGCGAACTCGGTGCAAATAGGGCATTCCACTGCCTGGTTTTAGTAAGCTTTTAATATCCTTGCGCAGGACAAGAGGTTTAGCCTTATAGGGTGTGAAAGTTAATGGACACCTTGGAGATCATCTAGTCCAGCCCTAACTTTACAAATTGACTATCACGCATCCCAGAGCATGGCTCCCTTTCCCCAACCCCTTATGCCTCGCCTCAGTCTTCTCTTCCTTCTAAACATACCCAGTGCCTATAACCGTATCCTTGGGTTTTTTTTTTCCATTCGGGGCCGTTTATTCAGTCATGGTTGCTTTCCTCTGGGCATACTCCAGTTGTAAATGTTGGTCTTAAAATTGCATGCCAGGAACTAAATGTGTTAGTCTAGATGTGGTCTACTCTAACCAATGCATATAAAATTAAATTGTTATAAGTAGTCCTCAACTTAGGACCATTCATTCAGTGACCATGTGAAGTTACAATAGTGCTGGACAAAGGAGCTTACCACCAGTCTCTTTGCAACACCTCCACTGTCCCATGATAAAAATGTGGGTGTTTGGGCAGCCTATTTTCACTTATAAGCGCAGTGGCACTTCAACTCAACCCACCTGCCTTTTTCTCCCTGTCTGTGGTCTTTTGACATCCATGGCCCCTGTGCTCCACCAGCCCAGCTGACACGCACTATCTTGTTCCTGCTGCTGACCAAGCACGCTCTGCTTGGCCAATTGTGAGGCAGTTAGCTGGACACACAAGACTATATTTCCCAGATCATGCATGGTGATTTCCTCACAAGACCTGGGGAAGATGGCCTTATGTGAGCACTAGGAGTCTCAGGAAGGGCCAGGTTGGATATGCTCATTAACAGTGGAACCAAGAATATGGTGAAGGTTAGCTGAGTGGCAACAGGGGCTTTGGAGTGCAGAATGGTGAGGGCAACTAGGGCTTCCTGAGGTGGCTGCAGCTTTGGGCTGATGCTGGGCTGAGGCTTCGTGCGGCACTGCAACTCGGGCTTCTTCCAGCCCCCAAAGCATAGCATGCAAAGGAACTCCAGTGCCCCAGAACTGTGGGGTTCTAGGGTTGCTTGCCACTCTGCAAGACACGGTGTGTGAAGCCAAAAGGGCATAGATTGGGGGAATAGGGAGTTGAAGTGGGGACAGTCTCTTACCTTGGAAGAATCAAGGTTTGGACTGGGAGGGACCAAGCCCAGAATGACTTGGATTCAGACAGATCATTGGCTGATGGATTAACATCAAAGGGGGAATGCTGAGATTGCTAAACCATGAGGTCATGTGAAATTGTGCTTTTTGACTATATCACTTAGCATCGGAAATTCTTGTCCTAATCATGGTCACAAATCAAGGACTACCTGTACTTGATCTTATACAACTTGGTTGCAACCCAACATTGCATTTCCTTTTTTTAGCAATTATATTACCTTCATATTTGGCTTGTGATCCATTAACAGTGCCAGACCCTTTTTGCAGATATTGTCACCCAGTATGATCTCCCTATCCTATGTTCATGTACTTGATTTTTCCTTTGCAAAATAAGGTTTTTGCATTTTTTTTCTCCTGACATAAAATTTCTGGAATTTTGATATTATACCTCAAGGAATTTACTATTTCCTCTTCCCCAAATGCATGTTGTTGACAAATAATGTATTAATGTTTTCTTACCTTTTCATCAAAGTATTTATACATATATTTAATAACACTGGCAGCAGAATGGAGCCTTGCAATACATCTCAAACACTTCTTTCCATTCCTCAGACAGCCATTGACATACCTTTACTGTGTATTATGTTCAGCCAACTCTGTTTCTAATGGGAGCATATTCTAACCCATATTTTGCCATCTTCAATTTGAGGTTGTCACAGAAAGCTTTGCTAAATGCTTTACTGAAGTTAAGGTTCACTACGTCTATTCCTACGATCAGCTAAACTGGTCACTTTTATCAAAAGAAGATGATCTGGTTGGATTGATAACATTTTGTTCTTACCAATAATGATTGTGCCCATCTAAACTCCTTGGTCAAACTCTTAGATGCTCTCTGTGCTTGCTTGCTTAATTAGAAGTTTCATTCACCATCAAAATTTCCTTCACCTTTAGTGTTAGCAAGCCACAATTTTGAGTCAGGAAATTCAGAAGTGAATTACTGCTATGAACATATTTCCTGACATTTGTATACACATAAGCATATATGTTCTTTATATACAGAGACAATGTATGTGTAAGAATTCTGTGTCCAAGGTTGTTTTAATCATACAGTATTGCCCCAGAAAAAGAAGTATGTCCAGCTGTAAAATTAAATAATGACGATAAATGTTTATTGTTGTAATATGTAGTATATTCCAATTAAATTTGAGAAGCCTGCTTTATGTTTGGAGATTTGCCTTGCAAATACTTTCTGTATTCATAGAAAAGTTATATTCATAGAAAATCCTCTAAAATATTTAATCATTCACTAAAAATGAAAAACATTGTAATAACATATTCTGTCATTGTTCCTAACCCTGATGGCTGAATGCTGATTAAAGTTAAAAGCTGGTCACTGAGAAACAAGACCTAATTTTATGTCCCCGTTCTTCCTGCAAATGAAAAATAGATAAACAATGATCACTCCCTCTCCCCAACGTGTTCTTTGGCCATCTAGGTGCCGTAGAAGGTTGTGTATCTTGGAAAAAGAAATTTGAGGGGAAAATTCTTGATTTTGATAAAGTACTACATATATATTATAGTTAGCTTCACTTTGTAATATTTGATACTGTGTTTCTCCCAAAAGAAGCCCTATCACATTTTTCAGTGCATGTGATAAAATTATGCCCTACCTACAAAATTAGCCCTAATTAAGACCCCACCCACCCTGTGGTACAGGGGGTGGGCCGAGGCACACAGGTAAAAATCAAGCTAGGGTGAGGATGGGTGGGGTGGAGTTGCCCTACTTACCAGGCCTCACACACCTGATAACTGCCTTGCCTTCTTCTCTGTCTGCTTCTTCTGCGAGTGCTTGCCGCCACTCGCATGTATCGCCCCAGCCTCCATTTCACCTTCAGATGCTTTACGGAAAGTCTCTCTGCAGCCGATAATAGAGCTTTGGGGTGATGCATGCAGGTGGCTGCAAACAGCCGCAGAAGAAGCAGCATCGCCCTTGCCTCCGTTTTGATTTCAGATGCCTTCCAGAAGGCATCTGCATCGGGTGCAGAGGGCTTTGTAGAAGGCACCTGCAGCCGATAACAGAGTTCTGGATTGCCTCGAAGTTCTATTGTTGGCTGCAGAGACAGGTTTTCCTCCCATTCGCCAAAAATCCTCCATTCTGAATGCTGAAGGTTTGGAATGGAGGCTTTTTTGCTCGAGGGAGGAAAATGGGGAGGAGGATTTTGCTTTCTATCATCCTTCCCTCAATCTGCTGAGCTTGAGTCGTGTGGGTCGCATCGCTCGCTCTTTTCAGCGGGGAAAGAAGCAGTCCAGTGGTGAGGCGCTTTTGATTAATGGGCTGCTCTTTTCAGTGGGGAAAGAAGTGGCCAGGCCTGGCACGTGGGGGAAAAATGACACCCCTAAAAAAGAAGTCATAGCCAGTTTTAAGGGGGTCAAAATACCCGGGGTGTTTTTGAAGAAACACTGTAGTTAGGTTGCAGTATCTATAAATCCTGCTTTTAGTCATGCTACATAATGCATTCTCAAAACCCTCCTGGTACCGTTTTACTAATAACTTCCAGGATAAGGAGAAATGCAAAAGAAAAATGTAGAGATCCAAAATGCAGCATTATTTTGTAATTCTGCATTATTTCAGCTCTTCAACAAGTACCGTATTTATTGGCATATAACGCGCACCGTTGTATAACGTGCATCTTAATTTTAAGAGAGGTTTTTCAGGAAAAAAAATAATTTTGCTACCACGACTGAGCCCAACATTTCTATTGTTAAATGAAACATTTGTTAAGTGAGTTTTGCCCCATTTTATAACTTTCTTGGCACAATTGTTAAGTGAATGGCTGCAGCTGTTAAATTAATAACACTGTAAATGGATCTGGTCGTCCTCCCCCTTGACTTTGCTTGTCAGAAGGCTGCAAAAGGTGACCCTGCAATCTTGGGACGCAGCCACGGTCATAAGTATGAACCAGTTGCCAAGCCTGTGAATCGATGCTGCAAAACTGTGAAAACCGGTTGGAAGTCCTTTTTTTTTTCAGTGCCCCTGAAAAAACTGAACGGTCATTAATGCTTTGGGCAGAGGCAGCGAGCGGGTCCCCGAACCTCCGGGGCGAGAACGTGAAGGCCACAAGTGGGGATGGCGCCCACCCCTCAAAGCTGCAGCATCCAGGCCCGGCCACCCTTCGCAGCCCCGCCAGCCCGGTCCAGCCCCTGCTGGTCCCCAGGGACGAGGCTGGCCGGAGAGGCCCCCCCCAGGCTGGAACAAAAGGCCCCCGCCAGCCCCATGGCCCCTCCCCGGCAGAAGCTTACCTTGCGGCGCGGGGGGAATCCCCCTCACATGGGGGGGATTCCCAAACCTCCGCCAGCCTCGCCAGGGCGCATGGAGCTTTGGCGTCGCCGCCGCGGTTGTGGAAGTCGCGGGGGGAATCCCCCCCATGGGGGGCGTTTTCCAAGCCCCTGCCTGGCCATGCAAAGGTCCAGCGCAGCGACGCCGGACCTCCGCACGGCGAGGCAGGGCCAGCGGGGGCTTGGAAACCCCACCCCAGGCTCTGCGCAGCAGACAGGCTGCCAGAGCTTCAAGGGGACAGGACACCCATGGGGGGGGGGATTTTCAAACTTCCACCGGCCGCCACTACTGCAGAAGCTGGCGGAGATTTGAAAATCCTGCTATCTGTCGGAGCCGCGGCAAAGCTTCAAAAGAGCCGCATGCGGCTCTGGAGCCGCGGGTTGCCGACCCCCGCCCTAGGGAGAGGGGGCGGTATATAAATTTAAATAAAGTAAAGTAAAGTAAAGTTTGTGGTAGGTTGGGTATAGTTTCTTTTTCCGTGAAGAGTTAAAAAGAATGAGTTAAACAGCTCTACTTTCTCTCTGCTGCCTGTTACTTCTTTGCCATCTTTTCTCTTTAGTGGATCAGCTGTTTCCTTGATTTTGTTCTTGTTATTTATATGTTAGAAGAAACTTTTTTTGTTATCTTTGATTTTTGTTGCAAGTCTTAGTTCATTCTGAGCCTTTGCTTTCCTGATTTCGTCTTTGCAGATTCTAGCTATCTGCTGATATTCTGCCTTAGTTGTGTGTCCCTCTTTCCATTTTTTGTACTTGTTTTTTTTGACTTTCAATTTATCAGTGAGATCTTTGTGCAGCCATGCTGGCTTCTTCTTGGATTTTTTGTTTTTCTTTTTCAGTGGTATTGTGTTGGTCTGGGTTTTTTATGATCACAGTTTTCAGCGTTTTCTAAGCTTCTTGAGCTGTTTTCCCCTTTAGGATTTTCATCCAAGGAATCTTTCCCAAGTTCTCTCTGAATTTATTAAAATCAGCTTTTTAAAAATTTAAGACTCTGGTATCATTATGTTCTATTGCTTCTGTTAAATTTTAGTATGACATGGTTGCTCTCACCAAGGTTCCTGCAGTTTCAACACCCTTTATCACTTCTCTGTAAAAATTAAGTCCAGTATGCCTGTCCCTCTAGTTTCCTCTTCTACTTTTTGGACAACAAGTTGTCAGCTAGGTTGGTCAGGAATCTATTTGATTTCTCACTTGGTATGGAATTAGTTTTCCAATTGATGTCAGGGTAATTGAAGTCCCCCTTACTAGTGTGTTTCCTACATATATTTTGTTAATTGGTTAATTGATTGCTTGGCCTATAGTGGTCCTGCTACTCATTCTGAAAAATCCAACCCTTTCTCCTTGCTTCCTTGCTTCTGCCTGCCCTATACGATGATAGGGATAAGCTACACCATGAAGGCAAGTGGTGTAATGCATGGTGGATTGTCCAGAACAGGGTCCAACTCCCTCAACAAATGGTGTGGAAAGTTGTCCAATGAGCACACTGTATGTCTCATAGCGATCCTCAGTCACTTCAGAAGAGGCTCATGTCCTGCTATTGCAATCCAAACTTGAGCAGCCTTTGCAAGGCTGTTGTTTCTCAATGTGAAATTTGCCAGAGGAACAACCCCCCCCCCCGGGGGGGGGCACCCTGGCCATCTCCAAACTACCTGGTATCCTGGGGAAGCCTGGCAAGTAGATTTCACTGAACTCCCAAAAAGGGGAGCCAAATGTAATCTTGTATTTGTAGATTTATTTACTGGATGGCCAGAAGCCATCCCCACTTCTACCCAAAAAAGCTAGAGAGATGGTAAATGCCTTAGTTCATCAGATCATTCCAAGATTTGGAGTCCCAAGAGGTCTTGAGTCTGACAACAGCAGGCATTTCACCTCACAGGTTACTTTGGATGTCAGTAAGTTCTTGGGCATCCGTGGCACCTTTTCAAACTACATCTGGAACAGTCTGTGAAAGTGGAATGCATGAAACGAACCCTAAAAACCCAACTGTCCAAGCTCTGTCAAGAGACCCAACTCCCATGGCCCAAGATGCTACCACTAGCCTTAGGGCTCTTCCTTTGGGTAAATTGGGATTGTCATCTTTTGAAATGATGTATGGGAGACCCTTTGTTGCTTCTGCCCTGTCAGATTCTAGCGAAGGGGAAAGAAATATCTCCCTTTGCATAATCTGGTGCACGTGTTATCCTCTATCTCTAAACAGATCCAGTCTGTTTTACCTCCAGCTTCTGACGTGCCACCACTAGCTGAACCAGGCCAGTGGGTAAGAATCAAAGAACTCTCTTCTACCGGCACCAAACTCAAGTGGTCTGAACCTCACCAGGTTCTTCTAAGTACCCCAACAGCAGTGAAAGTGGAAGGTGCCAAAGCATGGATTCACACATCCAGGATCAAGCACGTCCATGAACCTCCCAAACACTGGCAAGTTCAACAGCTGGAAGGATTCAAGTTAAAGCTTGACCGATCCCCTGCATCTCCTGCAGACCTGTTTTCCTAAATGAACTGGATAGACTGGACTCCCATTGAATACATCTGGTTTGCTGGTTTGCTGTATTTGCTTTTTTTCTACTCTGCTGCAGCTGGTTCCCATGCACATTCTTTGGAAAAGGGGACAATAGCTCCAATCTTTATTTCAGCTCTACCACTTGTCTTAATGCTTTTGATTCTAGGGACTACTACACCCACAGCTGAACTTCTCCGGACCCAATGTGAGCAGTGTTTGGTTACCACCCACCATGGCAACAGAATCACCAGGACCCTTGTCTATCATTCCCACTATGATTGCAAGGACCGCAATACCACATTCTGTGTCCACAACACCACTACCTATGAGATCTGTCCTAATGATGGAAACCCCATATGTTTCAAACCTCAGGGGTCCCAGTTCATCTTGGACATTGATGTCACTGGGTATCAAGGTAGTAAAAACCCTGGTTTTTATCTTGGGAAGATACTCCCAAAGTTCACATCTGTTTTGATTCTTGCACAGAGACAGGGGGAAGTGGGGTTTTGTGTGGTTCTTTGGATTGGCAACAATCATATTGTACCTTGGAAAAATATTTCTTTGATTTCTGTGGTGTTTCCTTCCAGGATTATACATACTGGTATACTCAAAATAACTTACCTCAACTAGGACCACCCCTAAATGGATGTTCTGGCCCCAGCTTCTTTAATATTTCCTGTGGAGAGGCTGCACCCAATTGTCTCTCCTATAGATGTGCCTCCTTTTCAATGCTCCTCCTCCTGGCAAACTAAATATAGGTCTTGGAATAAATGGACAAGGAACTGACCGTTATGGCCTGATTGAAATCAAGATTACCAGAACAGTTTACCAACCTCAGTGTTTCACAATTTTTCATTCATTTTATGAGGAAATGGAAAAAAGGGTAGAAATTCCGTCCATAACAAAAAATCTCTTCATAGACCTAGTTGAGAAGATTGCCTCATCTTGTAACTAACTGCTATGTTTGTGGAGGAACGATGGGAGAACAATGGCCATGGGAATCTCGGGAAATAAACTTAACTGCTCTTCTCCAAATGAACCTCACATGGTCCTCCGATGACTCACCCCAAGAATGGCTTCTTAAAACTTCCATCGTTGGTGGGATATGATTCCAATGACTTTTGCCTCCCCACTTTTCAGAATTCTCTTAGGGGATCTGGTCTTGTCAAAATCTTATTGTAGCTGCAAATGCAACTACCACCTGGTGGTCTGGCTCTAATGCAACCCAACCTAACAACCCTTTTTCTAAGTATAAACAGCTATCATCCCTCTGGGACCACCTCCATGATGTCTACCTGTCCTGGCTGGATTTGTGGAAGAAAGGCTTATGTGTCCCTTCCACACAAGTGGAGCAGCACTGTCAAGTCCAGCTTTTTCCTTTTACTCAATTTATTTTATTTATTTAATCACATTTATATACCGCCCCATCTCCACAAGGACTTGGGGCGGTTCACAGCAGATAAAAACAGAGTATAACAAATTCTAAGAACAATCTAAAAACATTAAATTTGCTGTTAATTAAAATTATTGAAGTTAATAAAATTGATG
>JAEANM010003548.1:0-22213 GCA_017656035.1 Myanophis thanlyinensis
TTTCAGTACTCATTTGTTATTATATGAGCTCACAGAAAATGTTAAAATTTTTAACGTATTTTGTTTTAGTAATAAATTGTAATCGAATTAATGGGTTTCATTTATTTTGAGACACCCTGTATGAAAAAAGATGTCAGCCAGCCCATCTCTTCCCTTGAAATCCTATTAGGATCAACTAGGGCAGAGATGGATAACTTGTGGCCCGAGGGCTTCATCTGACCTCCTGATATCATTCGTTGTGGTCCTCAGAGCCGTCTCCTGTTAATAGTGGTAGACAGGAAATAAGAAAACTGCAATATTTCACCACCTTAAAAAAGTGGGTGAACATCAAAAGGAGATTCATCCCAAAGTGTATGGCTAAATGTCCGTGAAGATTCTCAGTCATCCAGGTCTAGTTGTCTCAAAGGGGTGTGTTTTTTTTTTTTTTTTTTGAAAAGGCAACTGGAGTTATCTTTTTTTGAGGAGGAAGAAGAAAAAGGCATTTCACTTCCCATATAGGAAGCTTCATCAGTTGCACTGGATGGTGGGGGAGATGGAAGGACACCTGTCACCATCCAGTACAACTGATGAAGCTTCCTCAATGGGAAGCAAAACGTCTTTTTCTTCTTCCTCTTCAAAAAACAAACAAAAATACCCCAATCTACTTACCTTTTCAAAAAAAAAATTGAGACAACTATGACCTGGATGATTGAGAATCTTTATAGATACTGCCCATTCAAAAGGAAGTACAAAACCAATATCACCCAGTTTACTTCATTGCTTCAGTGAATATAACTCTAACTCTGTCTTTGGCCTCTGAAAGATTGCCTGGCTCAAGATAGATCTACCAAAACTCTAACTTGGTCCTGAAATATTGTAATTGTGTGTGAAATTGTGAGAGTGACCTTGGGAGACAAGGGAAAGAGCCACACCAGGGGAACAATCAGATTAGAGCCAGTTTAGCCCTCAGCAGGAATGTGGATGTGGCAAGCATCTCAGAAAGGACCCTTCCTAGTTTCTTGACTGTACAGATGATGGTAGTGGGGGTGGGTGGGGGAGAAATACTTTCAGGCTTGCAAGATTCTATTAGTGTAAGTTTATAGTAAAGTAGAATTGTTTTGGCATGCTTCTTGTCTGCACTACCTCACAAGGCTGACATTAGTCTTACTAGTAATTACAGTTGCTCTTCCCCCTTCTTCCAAGGTCCCACACACCATTACAGAGACAAAGCAGGACAAGAAGACATTGTGTCCCTCAAAAGGTAGTTGAAAACAATTCCACTGCTTAGAAGACAGCTGTCTTCATTAACTGACAGCATCTTTTTAGCCTCTGAGATTCTGTTTTCTTGCAAGGTATACCTGATGTAATGCGTTTTGCTGTAGATTGCTGGCCTTCCTGCAGTTGCCTACACTGAAGTTAGCATGTTCCTTGAGAGAACTTCTTTTGTCTCCTAGAAACACAATGGATACAACAAGCCACAGCCTGATCCTCCTGCAACAACTCAACATGCAGCGAGAATTTGGCTTTCTTTGTGACTGCACAGTTGCAATTGGAGATGTCTACTTCAAAGCTCATCGAGCTGTCCTGGCTGCTTTTTCCAACTATTTTAAGATGATATTCATTCATCAGACAAGGTAAGTCAGTGTCCTTTTTTGAAGAATATTTAAGTTTCATGTTGACCTTTTGATGGGAGCTTTAAAAATTATAGTTCTTACCTGATCTTTAGCATTTTATTTGCTGACCTCTCCATATATCATGGAAATTTCTGGTGGGCATAATTTCAAATAATTATCTCTTTATCCTCCAAATGGCCTGCAAAATAAAGATAGTAAATCAGTAGCTCAGATAAAAGGGATCATTTTAATGGTGGGCAGGATGATCTTCATTTTAATTATATAGGTTTAAAGGAGCATTTTTCAAACTTAGCTACTTTAGGATGTGACTGGGAAAATTCTGGGGAATAAAATCCACGCAACTTAAAATTGTCAAGTTTGAGAATATTGGTTTAAAGGATATATTTATATATCAGAAAACAGACCTACTATGAGAAAATTCTGTTCCATAACAGAAGACTTATTGGAGGGTCGCACTGCTGGATGGTTCTTCTCCCATCCAATCATAGGGCTGTGTGATTCTGTGGCCATTTATGTTTTGGTTGCAGTGAGAACAGAAGCATATCTGGTGTTCGTTTATTACCTGGAAACTGTCAACTTCATAGAAAATCTTCCACAAGCTCAGTGTTCCTATTGGAGAGATTGTGAACTTTTCCCTCCTCTTCCTTTAGCTGAAAATAGGGATGTTATCTTCGATTTAATGTAGAAGAAACTCAGCAAAAAGAGCAAGGAAGCAGTGGGAGAAGTTGGGCAGGGAGTTGTAACATTTAAAAAATGTAAGCTTCCTCCTGTCCATCAGTGTACTAGGTGTGAATCTTCCTCCCTCTCTTTTCTTTCTTATTTTCTTCACAATTACAAATAATCCTTCCTGGGTGCTAAATTTTATAAGTTGGGGTGTCTGGCTTTTGAAACAAGAGGAAAGTTTCCAAGCTTTCCTTTCTCATCTCTATTCTGTTCAGAGGACAACACTGCTATCACTCTTAACAGCAGCAAATCATTACTCTTGAGTGAGGGAAACACTTCTATTAGCTTCATTCCTGAGAGCTGTTAAGACCAATGTGACTTGAATGGGGAAAAGTTTTTAAAACAACACATTTCCCTCCTGGGTGTCACCAGGGAGAAGTCAGGATGGTGGCCACAGTCTCCAGATGTTCTTACAATCTGAAGCCAGGAGGAAAGCATAACAACCATTTGTATGTATGTTAGCCTAGAGCACGGGTCTCAAACTCGTTGTGTCACATTGCCGTCACATGACATTTTGCGACGGTTTTCCCATTTGCGGAGCTGTAGTGGGTATGTCCTGCCCATGATGCATCCAGCCCATGGGCCGCCCGTTTGACACTCCTGGCCTAGAGTATCTGCCAGCTTTTGGTCTTAGATATGCAGTGACATTTTAATATATTTTCACAACCAATACTTTTCCTAATATTTTTTTACATTTTATTTACCTATATATGACTGTTACTCTGCAATTCCATTTTATGCATGTATAGAAGGGCCTTCGAATCCCTGAAATTGTAGATCTTAATTAATATATTGGTTCTTAAGGCTCCTTTGAGACATACTGAATATGCTTGTCTTCGTCCTTCTATAAGCAGAGCTTTAACCATGATGTTCTTACTTAATTCTCAACTTTTGTTTCAAGCAGTGAATGCATAAAGATTCAGCCCACTGATATCCAGCCTGACATATTCAGCTACTTGCTTCATATAATGTACACTGGCAAAGGACCTAAACAGATGGTCAATCATACGCGACTAGAAGAAGGCATCCGTTTCCTGCATGCTGACTATCTTTCCCGCATGGCAATTGAAATGAACCAGATGCTTTCTCCAGAGGTTGTGCAGTCTTCAAACCTTTATGGGATTCAGATCTCAACCACACATAAGGCTGTGAAGGAGAATCTCCAAGCAAAGGAAAATTTAACCAATATTGGTAATAGAGCAACTAATCAGGGAGATCACCCTCAGCTCCAGCTATCTCTGGCCATTGGGCTGGATGATGGGTCTTTGGACCAGCAGGTTTCTCATCCTTCTAATAAGACAGCTGGGAAACCACCAGAGGAGGCTGCAAATCCACCTGTGACTATAAAACAAGAGAAGACTGATGCAGAGCCGGTTGTGTCTCAGAGTCACACATCATCCTCCCCAAATATCAGGGGTCCATCCTTTTCCAAAGAAAACCTCAAAGTTCATTTATGCCAGTACTGCGGGGAACATTTTGAATCCAGGAACAATTTATGTGAACATCTGTTTACTCATGTGTCAGGATCATTGCCCTTCAGGGTTCCAACCTCCATCCTTGAAAGCAATAACCTCAGCCAGCTACAGCCACTCAGTGAAAACTGTGAAGCTACTGAAAGTCACCGACTCAGTTCCTTCCTTCAGAAAGAAAATGAGCACTACTCAGAATATCCCAGCCACCCCAACCTAGAGGCACTGCCAATTGGCCAGCTGTCACTGGTGTCCAAGGACACAGAACCTGTGGAGTTAAACTGTAACTTTTCCTTTTCACGGAAAAGAAAGATCAGCTGCACTGTTTGTGGTCACAAATTTCTCAGAAAAAACCAGCTTCTTGAACACATGTATACGCACAAAGGTAAACACTTCAAATTTGGCCGATACCAGCGGGTTGGCAACACGGCAGCCATCAAGTTTCAGCCGTATGGTGACAATTGGATCCCAAGTATGGTGAAAAGCAGCACTCTCTCACAAGCTCATGTGGAGTCACAAAACGCATTGGATCCTGACCTCTCTCAAGAGAGCATTGATACCATACTTGTGGAATAGTTTTTTTCTTTTCCATTCTCTTTGAACTGAAAGTTTGTAGCCTGTGCATTCATGCATTCAGTCCCATTGTATGAATATTGAGTTTTTTGTTCTTCTAAAATACAACATGGCAGATGCCCTGTTATATGTTCCTAGTTGGTGGGTTAGCTGTTTTCCAGAATATTCTAGGAATGTAGGCCATGAGGAATGTATGTGGAAAAAGCACAATGATATAGCTAGATCTTTGTACATATTTTTGTACATAAAATATGTAAAATATTTTGTACATAAAATATTGCTGGGAAATACAATCAGAGCCACCAAAAGAATGGAAGGAGACACACGCAGGAACTTTTAGGTTAAGACTGATTGCTGGAACTTAAAAGATCATGGAATGCTGTTCTCTGTCAACATAAAGCCGCCTGGGTTGTGGTGCATCCTCTGCTCAGTCCACTGTTGTGGAAGATGGGATAGTCCCAGATATTTTTAGTAATATCCATATATTGCTGGCATGTTACTTGTAGTGCTTTTCCATGACACATCAGGTTGGGAGGACAAGAAAGGGAAATTGCAGTACTCAGAAAAGAAAATGTTTATTGTAAATCATATTTAATTTAAATTAATATTCTGTTTAATGTTCTTCAGTTTAAAGAAGGGTTATAGTATGTCACTGATTATTTACTAGTTATGATGAAATTAGATTAAATAATTCAAGTACTGTAAAATAAAGTTTCTGTTCAGTTGCACTATTTCCTTTGCCTGGCTAGAAATTGTTACACATTGAAATGTAATTTTAATAAAAATGACTTTGTTATGAGCACGTGGGAGGTTGAGCCAAGGCACAGCACTCAAGATACCTTTTGGGAAATCTTTTCTTTTTTATTAACATAGTAAAGCAAAGGAAATCTTCAGTTTCAGTGTTTTATTGCAGCAGCTTAGCCAGACAAACTAAATTGCTTTTCTACCCCATTGCCATTTACTGATTAATAGCCAGGAAGCTACAATAATACTACAAAGCAAAGCAAAGCGATATCAACAAATGTATATAATTCCAAACCTTTCTACTAATATTATCAAGTATTTTCTACTTCTGGGTCAAAATTATTTGCTAAATATGAGCACTCTTATGTCTACATAAATGTTTATCAGTCTCAGCAACTTAAGTTGTGAGGCATTCAGCTCCCAGAATTTCCCCAGCTAACTTGTTTTTAATTGTTAAGATTAAGAAATATTAGTTTACATTCTATCCCTGTTCCTTTTATAGAAGCAAAAGTGGGTTGATTACACTGGCTAGCATTCTCTCAAAATTACAAAATTCTGTCTCACTTATTTTGGCCACATCATGTGGGGGGAATTCACTAGAGAAAGCAATTATGCTTGGAAGAGTTAGAGGTAAAAGGAAACCAGGCCATCAAAGAATGTGTGTGAACCACATGGTTCATACCACACCATGTTTCATTACTTGTCCTTGCGTCTGCTGTAGACACGTATACTGGAGAGTGGGTGTTCCATTTTCTTTTTGGTCCAATACAATTTAATTGATACTTACTGCTGTTACATTTATCTGTTAAGGTGAGTTATGATATTAACAGAAGGCATCTTGCTTTCTAAAGCATTAGAGGATACACCAATCGAGTCTGGTAATGATTCTATGTTTTAAATTCTTCACTCATTATTAAAAATTAAGGAAACAAACTCAGTAATTCTATATTGCGGACTTTCATGTTACTTCTCTAGAACAGTTTGTACTTGATCATTGTATGTCTGGTTTCCCGAACACCTGCAGAATTAAGAGTTTGTTTGGATGAACACTCTGACATAGAAATGTAAGTTAGGATGGATTTATGAAGAGTTGGCAGTGTATAAATTTGACTAATCACTGCAGCAGAAGATTGCAATGCCCTATCTGGATACAACATAACCTAGGGATAGAATATATACTTTGCATACAAACATTTCTAACATCTGTTCCTAAACTCTCCAGCTAAAAGGTTAAAAGTAATGGGAGAGACTGGTAGAATCACTGACAAAGGAACAGTTATTCCAGTGTGGTCTTTTATTCTGATATCTACAGACAGTCCTCAGGTTACAGAATGTTTTCTGTCATTCTGTTTAGTGACCGATCAGAGTTACAACAGTGCTGAACAAGGGGGATTTATGACAAGTCTTTAAAATTCTGCTGTTGCAGCATCCCTACGGTCACATTACTGAATTATGGGCATTTGGTACCCAGTTTGTAGTTACAGTGTTTAGGCTAGCCACAATCTTGATTTCCAATATTCACAAGAAAAGCCAATGGGGAAGCTGGCAAGAAGTCGTAAGTCACTCCTGCTGCTTTTTTGTCCACCTGCGCTCTACAGAGACTGCCCAGAGCACCCTTCTGCAGCATTTACACAACTGTTGAACTACTGCTTCAAATCTGGGACTCCTGCTTCTACCTTCTTAACTTGTGTGGTCCTGAGATTACAACATCAATTGGGAATACTGAGATTTCTGTTATAAAATGATACGGTTACATGACGTCGGGCATTATGACTGCATCACTTAGCAATGGAAATTCCAATTGACATTGTAATCCAAGAACTAGCTGTATTAGTCTACCTGTATTTCCTGCAGTGAGTAGGAGCATAGATGATCATCACAGAAATCTTTTTGTTAACGAGAGCCTGGTATTAGTATTTTCCCCACATACACCTTTTAAGATTTTCTACAAATATCCTACATTAGTTCATATATGCAAAAGAGTGATATCTTTGCAAAGCAATGAATAATTTTTAATATATAAAATTGCAGTTCATTGCAGAAATAGTGTTCTTGGAGAGACTTTTTAGAATTGAGGCCTTTTTAAGATGTAAGATTGTGTTTGCTGCACTGACTTAGTAGGAAGGCAGAGGTCCTGGGAGCGTCCCTCAGATTCTAGTTATCCTCTGGCTACAGCTGCAAATACTGTGACAACATCTTGCCTTCAGTTTCACTTCAGCACAAACTTTCTCAGAATGATAGTACAGTATTTCATTGGCCATTAGATGGCAGCCAAGTGCTAATAGCTATCTTAATGCTATGAAATAATAGTTCTTGCCAGTTTTAAACTCCACCAATGTTGTTTTCCTCCTTGTCCTCCACTGAATCATGTTCTTTCACTAAAATTTAAACTATCCCTCACTTCCTGTACTATTTTTCAGCACAATAGATGTTGACATTTATAAAGAAATAAGCGTGTGCGTGTGAACCTACAGGTAGTTCTTGATTAATAATGGTAATTGGGACAAGAATTTCCATCACTAAACAATGCAGTCATAAAGCACAATGTCAATGTCAACCCCAACTCCATTGCCATTGTTAAATGTACAAATGTACCTTTATTTTTATGTACTGAAAGCATATGCACCAAAGACAAATGCCTTGTGTATCCAATCACACTTGACCACTAAAGAATTGAATTCTATTTTATTCTATTCTGCAAGGTTTGTAGGTTATTAATCTTGCAATTTCTTCCAGCTTCCAATAACCAAAGTCGGTGGGGCAGACAGCAGGAAGTTCAAAGCCCTAAGTAGCTCAGAAGCCGATAGGTAAGTGGTTGTCACAGAGTGCACAAGAGCATGTAAAAGACAGGTGCAGTGTAAACATGGCAGAGCTTGGGGTGGCTGCTACAGGGTGTACAAGGGGTGAATGTGACCACGGGACACTGCAAATGTTGTAAGTGGCATCTGGTTGCCAAGTGTCCACACTGATCATGTATCAAAGAGTGCTGGGACAACTGGAACTTTCAGTACTGATTGTAACTACCATTCATTCAGCTTAGTTCTATCTTCCAATGGAAACCCCATTCCCTACTAGCACTGATAATGCTAATTTGGGTAACAAAACCTATTCAAGAAAAAGATCCAAGTTCAGAGAGCACCAAAGATCCCTCAATGAAAAAGTGGTTGTGAAACCAAGGACTACTGACCTGTATCTCACTACAGCTTATTTCTTGGTAACTCCAGGGACACCTCCATGCAGCTTCTGAGATTATTCCAGGTCAGCTGAGTGCTGCTAACTTCTCAAAGAGCCCACAAATTAAAGAGTCTCTATCTTCAACATGATGGCCTCCAGATGTGTCCATCTATGGTTTGTGGATGCTGGTGACTAAGAATTCCAAGAGCTGTCATTCCAACCTACTTCAAAGGTACTAAGCCAAACATCAAAGGTCCATGTTAAATCTAAGTAGATGTAAGTAAGATTATTTGTTTTTGAAAGTCCATTTTCTCCAAATAGCTCTTGCCTTCCTTCTAACTTGAAACTTTATATTATTTTCCAAAGCTGGCTATAGAGCTGCTTTGTTTTTTTTCCTACTGTGCTCTTTGTGCTACCACAATACAGCTGAAAGGTGGGTGAATTGTTCCATCATCTCATTGCTCAGTTCATTTTAGGAATAACTCTTTAGTATGACTTAACACACAGCTTGAACTCCTTTTTATCATTAAATATGAAAACCAGGGAAAATATTGGAATGCCTGTATCTGTGTGTACCATGATATTTGAAACAATTTGAACGGAAAAACAAATTATCACCTGTAATAGATACAAACTCCAAAAGGGCAATTTCTTCCCTTTTAGATTAACACTTTTTCTGAATATATAGTTATGAAGTTTTAAAAAAATGTAGAAATGTAGCAAACAGCAAAGTGGCTAGATTCAAACCAGGGCAAACATATTATTCCTTTCAAATAAGTGTACTTTCATATGCAATCATTAAGAGGTACTTTGGGCATGTATTAAACTTTTATTCATTATTGTGCTGTGGGTTGGTAAATTAGCTTAGCTTCCTATCTTCTATTGCACTGATTTCCATTGTTATCCTTTTCATTTGTATGGTAGTAATTATTACAGAGAAATTGTTACTACAAGCAGGTACAGTATGTCCATTTTTAAATAGAGTAAACATATTGAAGCTGAAAACATCTAGACAATCGCTAAATGGCAGTAAAAGAATACCACTAATTTCCAACTAGCAAACATCACAATTTTGGCAACCCAGATTTGGAAACCATTCTCAAGATTCTTCACTGCTTGTTGTGTGGAAATGCAAGACCTGCTTCACACCTGGAGATACATGAGAGACAAGATGAACAATTATGGCACAAGCCTTGCAGATTAATACCTTGGAGGCTCTGGCAACTACCATCCTTGGAAATCTGGAGAAGGTTATGGTCTTTATATTAGTAGAGGGCACCAGATTGAAGAAGATGGCTTAATTTAATAATCACCACCACTATTTTCTATGCCTCTCCTTGAAGCATATCTGGAAACTTCAGCTGGTACAAAATGCGGTGGCATGGGAAGTTATGTGTGCTCTAGAATTGCACACATTAGACTGCTGTTCTGCTAGCTGCATTGGTTGCTAATTTGCTTCGGGGTCCAATTCAAGGTGCTGATATTGACTTCTAATTGACATGGGACTAAATTATCTGAGGGACTAATTATATCTGCCCATCCCATCATGTAGCAGAAAAGATATGTTGCAGATTCTGTCTGTGGAGGAGTTACATGTGGTGGGACTCAAGAGATGGGCCATTTTTGCAATAGCATCCTCACTGTAGAATATCACCACCCTAACCAAGGTTGGACCGACTCCATCTTTGATACTTTTCTACAAGTCCTTCAAACATGGTTGTATCAACAGGCTTGGGAATCACAAAGTAAGGATGAAATGGTGAAGTGGTTGCATTGTCTATAAGATCAAATCCCTTCTGCTAATCTAGCAATGGCTACTGACACTATCTTTACTAAAAAAAAAAATCTTTCCATTGATTTATAAGAAGTGAAAAAGTCATTGATATATTAATATGAAAAAATTATTTTAGGATTTTATTAAACAGGTGGTCCTCACTTACCAAACTGCCTTGTTTAAGGACCTCAGTTGTGGCAATGAGGAAGTGACCAATGCTCACATTTACAACGGCCATAGTGTGTTCACTATTGGTCAGTATATGTAGAATTGGTGCAGATGTTTTTAATTGCAGATTTTTTTTATTGTACGCTACCCACGATCATGTCTTGTGAGATGAATGGCTATATAAATATGATGAATAAACACAACTTTGGAGGGAGACAAAGGTTGAATGTCACTTTACAAACTTTAAGACTTTTACTTGTTATAAGAATTAATCATCACATTTTTTTAATTTACATGGCTTTATCAACTTGAAAAGCCTAAGAGAAGGGACTTAATCCAAGGCAGCAGGAAAAGTGTTGCTACAGTAAAGTCTTGTGTGCTGTTATCTTCTATGATGTGATGTGTCCAATCTTTGGAAAACAATGAGCCCTCACAAGAGGATTATGTTGTCTAAATTAAAACAATAGCTATGGCCTTATTTACACCAGAAAGAAAATGAAATGGGACAGAGGGAGTTTTAACAGCCAGGGCGTAGGCTGCTTAGATTTCTCTAGTGCATCCTAAAACAAGGCCGAACCATTTCTTACAGATTTCAGAACAAGGATATCAGTGGGTTAAATCAACCTAATTTACATTACCCAATTTCAATATTTTAAAATGTATATCCCATCTCCTCCTATATTGCAGCTGTAGGCAATTTATTACATTTAACAATCAGTAACATTTTAAAACCCATTAAAATTGAGCAGCTTAAAAGCAGCAGAGTACAAGATAGGATATGGTTTTTAATTTGCTTCTAACCTGTAACAAGAATGGATTCAGCCTCAGGCTCAGATACAAAGAACATGCCAGTGTGTCTCGGGGGAGACCCCCCCCAAAAGATGTTCCAATGGCAAACTGGGAATAATTTAAACCCAAACCATGGAATTGGTAATCTCACTGTGCTAGCTGGTGAACTACAACTGTGAAAAACCCGAGTAACATTGCTCTTCACCATAGTGTTGCTAAGCTTCCCCCTTGACACCCTATATTAAATGCACTTTATTCCTGCATATTCCTATTTTTGGTTTGCAAATTGCAGCAGGGGTGGGGGAGTGGGCGGGAGGCAGGATTGGTTACTTCTTTTTAATCGAATGAAGTAGAGGGAAGAGCTTCATTGTACTGAGGCTGGAAAGAAATGACTACCCCTCCCCCTTCTCTTTATGCTAAAACCATGCCCCTGATTGTTTTCCATTCTAGTAGCTTATTTATAGCAAATTCACAGAAAAGCCAAGTTATATAGCTTATGAAATGTGTACTTTATCCCTAGCTGGGCAAAACTATGCTTTTGTAATTTATCCTTTCTGCTCCAGTAAAGCTTGTACTTTTGCTGAGGCAATTGAAAAAGCATCACAAATGGGTGACCCTTAATTACTAAAACACCAATAATGTTGCTGTTGTATGGATAAAGGAAGACAAATACATCCATTGGCTGATTGTAAAAAACCCTTCAAAATGCATAGAATTGATTTTTTAAAAAAAATGACTGCTAGTACTGGGGAATCTTTTAATGTGCTCTGAGCACTGCTTAAATTGTCGTCTTCCTGTTAGTGGCATTCAGCTGCTTCACTGTTTTAGACTCAGACTCAATGCAACATAAAAAGTAGCTGGCCTCACTTAGTTTTTGTGTGAACCAGTATTGGGATTTTGATCTATGCTTTTATACAATGCTTCATTATTACATTATTAAATGACAGGGTAAGAGATGAAATTTAAATTAATTTTAAATCAATTTTAAATTGTACTTAATCTGTTTTAAATTATGGGTGTTTTAAATTACTCTTTAAATTGTAATTTTAAAATGCTATCTAATTTATGGCCTCTTTAATCGTTTTAAGTGATTTTAAATGGTATTTTGTACTTCTTTGTTTTTTATTGGCTGTTAACCACCCCGAGTCCTTAGGGAGAGTGGGGCGGTATATAAATCCAATTCATAAATAAATAATAAATAATAAATAAATGAAGGAATCCAGAGGAATTTGGGGAAATCACTAATAATTTACTCCAAATAAAGACTAAATCACACCACTGTTAGGATGCAAAGTTAGCTGAAAGAGCATGGTATAGATAAGCCAATAGTGGCAATGTTTATGCCTGTACAGTGGTGCAATTTGGATGTGATGGAATTGCACACTGTGCTGAGAAACAGCTGCTCTAGATAATGAGACAAACCCAATGCAAGTAGTCATTGGCCACAATTGAGCCTGGAATTTTAGTTGTAAGTCATTGGAGACCATGTGACTGGACTCAATTTTACAACCATTTTTACAATGCTCATTAGCAAATCACTACAGTCATTAAGTGAATCACACAGTTGTAAGTCCAAATCCAGCTTATCCAATGGCTATTTATTGCCAGAAAATGGCAAAAACCATAGCTAAACGTGATCACAAGGCTTCGGGATGTTGCGCTACATTGTAAATGCGATCCAGTTACCAAATGCTCAAAAAAATAATTATGTAACCACAGTTTTAACGTCTTGGACAGGTCATAAGTAGCTTTTTGAGTCCTTCATAACTTTGAACATTTGTTAAATGGCCAGTCGTAAATTGAAGACTACCTCTGATAGGTTGCTAAGGAAATGCTACCTATTAAATCTATATCCAAACTAAGATAGACTTTGGGAGGATTTTTCATTTACCTAGAAATGATAAAATGAAACATGACAAAAATGAATGTGGATTATCCAAAGTTCTTGCATCTCTTGAAATGTCTTCCCAAATGTGGGAGATTAACTATCTAGCTTGCGTGTGTGACCTTTCAGGGCCTTTCACTGGAAATGTTACTTCATATGTTCTTGTGTGTCTCTGCAGACTATCTCTGCACATAAACTTGGAGACTCTTAAACTGTCTCCTTAGAATAAAGGAATCAACCCATATCTCGACACCAAAGTGGTGAAAGACACTACTATTTTCTTAATATAATTCTGCCAACATATAAATAGGCTAAATAAATAAAACACTTCCCATCTCAATTCCACTGCCATTATAAAGGATTACAGATGGATCAAAGCAAGCTACTCCCTTTTCGGTTGCCCATGCTAATTATGCACAGGGATTGTTTCTAATGGCTCTGGAAAATTCTGAGACCTTTTGATATGTGTAGATGGATTCACCATGTAAACTGTTTTTGTTGTTCATCTCTCTCTCCTTCCTTATTTTTATTTGCATTTTGCTCCATTTTGCCAATTAACTGATTTTGATCCCTGCTGATCTTAATAAATAACATCAAACTATATTTTTGCTGGGTAGTGCATGTGTTCATTACAATCTGGAGATAGGAATTTACAGTGAGTGTGCGGAGTTCAAACTAAATTGGAAATTACCCACAGGAATTTTCCAACAGTTACTTTAATAGGAAACAAAACGCACAACCTTGCATTTATGGTGTATATTCCTATCACACTACAAACAACTCTAGGGTCAAGATAGAAATAGCTGCAGCCTTATCCAGCTTCATGTATAGCAAAACTACCATATTTGTACTGTAGTCATCCAATCACAAATAGATGGCAGCAAAGAATTAAGTTTCCTGTATTTCTTTGATTTATTAAGGGTAGTCACCCTCTCAAAACTGGCATAGTTCTATACACTGATGAGTTGTGCCTCATGTGGCTATGTTCTTTTTCTTCTTTCGGCTGTTCCCATTAGGGGGTCACCACAGAGAATCATCTGTTTCCACCTAACTCTATCCTTGGCATCCTCTACTCTCGCCCCAAATATCTTCATGTCCTCTTTTAGCACATCCATATATCTCCTCTTTGGCCTTTTTCTTGATCTCTTGCCTGGCAGCTCCATCTCCAACATCCTTCTACCAATATAATCACTCTCCCTCCTCTGCACATGTCCAAACCATCTCAATCTGGCCTCTTTGACCTTGTCCCCAAAACAGCCAACCTGAGCTGTCCCTCTGATGTACTCATTCCTAATCCTGTCCATCCTCGTGTGGCTATATACAAAACACAAATTTTTAATGTGGATCTACAGCCAGTTCATTTCTAAGGATTTTGTGTGAACCCAGCATTTCTTCTCAAGCATTCCTCTGCTTTTCCTTAGTGGAATGGGGCCAGGGGAGTACACAGTAGGTTATAAGCCACAGTAAACTTCCCTTGAAAGCCAGTTGCTTGTCACATATGGCTCGTGTGTGAATTTGGGTGTGTGCGCATGTGCCTCTAAGTCAATATTGACTCTTGGTGACAGCATGGACTAGTCCAAAGGTGAAATTCAGCTGGTTCACACTGGTTCTATAGAACCGGTTATTAGAAGAAATCTCCTTTTGTTTTTTTCCCAACTTTGCAAGGTTAATTCTGTAAAGATTAACTTTACAGGGTTAATCCTGTAAATAAGGCAGTGAGCCTTTCTCACAGAAACTGCCTCTCCCCTTATTACATTGTAACTTTGGTGAAGTTGTAATGGTAATTCCGTGCTCGGTGATGTTTAATCCTGTGGCCACGTCCACAGAACCAGTAGGTAAAAAAATTGAATTTCACCACTGGACTAGTCCCAGAAGTTTTCTTGGCAAGATTTTAGAAATGGTTTGCCATTGCCTACTTCCTAGGGTTGAGAGGTAGTGATTGGCCCAATGTCATCAAGCTGGCTTTGTACCTGAGGTGAGACTAGAGCTTATCTCCCAGTGTCTAACCCGATGCCATAACTGCTACACCAAACTGGCTGTCTCATCCAGCTTCAGACACACCTAATTCCTCAGAGACTCTTAGTAGTGACTATACCTCCCCTTCCTGATGATACTATGAAATGCCTTCATCCAATTTATTTGGGTCTTTGGGTAATCAATACATATAACATGTGCAGAAAGCAAATTTCATGTACAGCCCACTCAGGATGATCTAGATACTTTTTATTTTTAAGACTTATATTAAAAAAAACAACCGCAAACAGTAACTTTTACAAAGTATGTTGATGTGGAAATGATGGAAATGCTATGAAATATCTGTCATGGAATGTCACCAAGTTCCTTCCTTGAAAGACTTCCAGTACCTGATAAAGAATTAACTGGCTACTCTAAAAAGCTGTCAAGCCAGTATCAAGTCTAAATAACCACATAGATAGAATTTTTTGGATGAGCTGAAGAATTTGGAGGATCATCATCTAGTGGCCTTCCCTACTTCCCAAAATTACCACTGTAATTTTGCTTAGAAAGTTGGAGTTTTGTTTTGTTTTTGCTTTTACTTTATTGTTGACAACTTTCATACTTCTCTGTTCTTTCATTCATTGCATTTTATAAACACGACCTGATATTTCTTATATTCATAAATGAGTTTTCTTTGCATGATAAAGTGGGAATTAAGTTTCTGAAAACAACCTGTTTAATTCAGTGTACTCCAAATATCTCCCAATGCACATCAGATGATACAAACCTGTTGAATATTGTAACGAGAGTGGATTTTTGCTAAAATGGTTCCTTCATGTTTCCCTTATAAATTCTCAGCTTATTTCAGACAGGCTGAGGAGGTGCCTCAGTTGTAAATTGAAGAAAAATGAAGATTAGAACAAAAAAAAAGTACCATAATCTCTTCTTCTTTCTCTACTACCCTTTTATTCACTTAACATCTTTGCTCTTCATTCTTTACCATTCAGAGAAAATACTTCAGATCTCATGCAAGGATACCAATCTCTACTATTCAAAAAAGCATGTATGTTTCTTAAGGCTGTCATGCAAGTCTGGAAAAAAATGTATCTGGTTAAAGAATTGTATTAATTATTCCATTAACTAAAGAATCAGTTTCCTACTTCAAGACAGTGAAGAAGATTGGGAAAAAAGGGGGCTGTTTTAATGGATCACAGAGATGTGGTGCTTTTATAAGATCCCAAAGACATTCAAATTATTTCAAAATGTGTACAACCTTAGTGGGGAAAGCAATCCTTCACTAGAGCTCTGAACAAATCACTTGCCTTCTTCCATTACTCTACCCATCATCCATTCTTACATGAAACTAGGGCAAGAACTATTTTAAGGCTTTTGTAGTCCTGAGTTTCTCCAACAGTGGTAGATGGGAAGAGATTCACTGACCCAATTTGAGAAGGATCTCATGAGAGACAGAGTAAAGGAGGACAGAGCAGCCAGCTCTCCAGTTGACTGTCCTGAAGCAAAGGGAATTGAACAACTCGGCTGAATGTTCTCCAGGGTCTGGAATTAGAGCGGCCTCTGAAAGATTTAGACTCAGTGTGTTTTCTAACTCTCACTCTCTCTCTCTCTCTTCCTCCTCTCCCTCACTCCTGTCTTATTTAGATTGGATTTAGGGGAAGGTAGTTCACACTGCAATACATACCCATTGTTTCAACCCCAATTAACTCTTATTATTTGAATTAAAAGTATTTCAGAATTTGTGCTCAACTGAAAACACTTTTAGTGACAAGGATTAAACTTAGTCATTATTTTAAAATTATGTTAGTAAAATCACTTTGGCCAGTAATATCTTTTATGTCTTTAAAACTCACCATAACAAATGTCTTTGAATAGAATTTGTAAATTTCTCTGAAGAAATGTTTGCTTCTCTCTTGATGGGGCTGAGATTCTTTGATAATCAATAGGACTTCAGAAACATCTACCCCAGTAGAAATGGGTAGCTTTTATATGGAAAAATATGCTTTTCGGGTACTGTTGCTCAATCTAATTTCTGTTTTGGATGGGGGGGAGGGTTTGTCACCAATTCCTATTCTTTTCCTCACCTCTTTTTTTTGGGAACCTTTAACAGCTTGATTTAGAATCATTTGTTTAATAAGTTGAGTTTCTCTTACCTTGAAGCAGAATTCTCCAACTGACTGACCTAGAATTTCAGCTAAAAATTAGGAAAGGCCAAACTTATATGAAAGGCAGTGGGTTAAAAAAACTGCTCAATCATTGACAATAATACTTGAATAACTTGGTATTTGCAAATGAAATAAATAAATTAAGAAGGAAAGGGAGAGAATGGGTGTCTTTCCTAGATCTACTATAGAGAGTAAACCATTAAGACATGTCACCATGCAGCAAAAGACCCTCCCACCTTGTTTTTACAAGCTGTTTGTACAATACAATATACATCCATTATATCAACATGCAAAATTAAGTTAATCACAGATATTGCAAATATCTCAGGAATTAAGACCCTCCCTAATGTCTCATGCTAAATTTAAATACTTCAGGACATCTGGAACATTTCCTCGCAGCATTAATACTGAACTGGTCATTAAGGATGGATCAAGCAGTGCTGGCAATGGGCAAAAAAAAATCCACATGGCACTTTCTTTCCTAGTACAAGCCAATTTGTTCAAATTGCTTCCATTTGCCTCCCCTTGCCTGATAGCAGGCCTGCCTCTAATTTTACAAAGAGGCTCTTGTGATCATAAAACACTGTTTTGTTTATTTTGCTCCAAAGCCATTTCATTGACAAGCTGCTCAACAGATGACTGAATGGCTGTCTTCACAAGGGAGGCAGCTGTTTCAATCAGTAGCATTTCATATTGCTCTGAAGTCCAGTGTTCCTGGCTGTTGGTGCCAAAGGAAGATGGGCCCTTGGAGCATGTTTGGTCTTCCTTTGTGTCATTGCACCCTTCAGTAGAAGCTTTGTTTTTGCTACTTTTTTTCTTCCCTTTTTGCTTGATGGGTTGGGGAAATGCAAACATTTCACAGATAGGAATTGATTCTTCTTCCTCATCCTGATCATCTTCAGCTTCGGTGATCATGATTACAATGCCAGCCCCTGGAATGGTAAACTGATTTTCTTCACTTGTCTCTTCCTCATCAAAACAAACCGGTATGTCTGAAGCCTCGTCTTCCATTACAGATGGGCTGCAATGCAACATCACTTCAATGGAATGACCTTCCTTAGCAGTAGCATCTTCGCTTTTGGCCACAACATCAGTGCCTGCCCGAAATGGCTGTGACTTGGACTCTTTGGTTCCCTCTCTTCCTATAAGTTGTTCATTTTCAGGCAGGTCCTGAGGAATGGGAGGACTGATCTCAACATTAAAACTGAACTTCTGATTTTCCAACTCTTCAAAGTTTCCATAGAGGGTTCCATGATGTAACTGAAATATTTGCTTTTCTTCTTCAGTTACAAGTGCAGTTTCAGAATGGATTATTTCTGATGGAACTCCACAGTCAATATAACAATTGGGATCAGGAAAAGTGTTCTCTCTATTGGAGAGTGCCACACTTTCTGCATTTGTCATGGCTCCACTGTCACTTTCTCCTTCCTGAAGACCTCTGCTGGGAGACTGTTTTGTATCAAGTGGAACTTCCATAGTCACAATCTCTGGCTCTTTGTTACTTTTATTATTCACAATTTTTGCTGTATCATTTTCTTTTTTCTCGCAATCAGGCTGTTCTATTATTTCAGAGTGGCTGGTCCTTTTTTTACTTCGGGAGAATCTTAAGCAGGGAATTTTAGAACTGGAACTGGCATGCTCCTTAGGAAATCGTGTCCTGCTAGAATCTCCTATGTCCGCATCTAGATGTACGCGAGAACAAGCCTGCGTTTGTTTCTTCAGAGAGGATTTGGATCTTCTCCTTAATGTCACTAGTCTTTTGAAAGCCAGCCAGGCCCCTCCTGAAGTCCAAAATGGATTTGAAACCTCTGTTTCATTGTTCCTCACGTCAGAAGACTGGTTAGCAGGCCTCAAGCTAAGTGAATTGGATTCATGGTTCTCATCCTTCTCTTTTACCTTCTCACAAGACTTTTTCCTTTTTTTAAAGCAAAAGATAGAAGCCTTTTTGGCTGGACTGTCAGGGGCAATAATTGGATCAGTTGTATTTGAAGTTTCCAATTGTTGCTCAGTGTCCTTCTGAATTCCTTTTGCTAAATGTTCCTTAGTTTGGGCTTCCATTCTAACTTTTGTAAAATTGGTTCCTTTGCTAATGTTTCATTGGAAAGACACAACTGAGGCAGATCTACTATTAAAAGAATATCACTTGTAGACTAATTGAACAGTTACGGTTTCATTTTGTATTTTTGGAGATGATACGTTAAACCATTTATTTGGAAGCACAATTCTCAAATAGTTATTAGAAAAAGGAAATCACTATTAATCCTGTTCAGATGTATGCCAGTAAGTTATTAATAAAATCAGTTTATTATAATTCAAAATTGACCTCAAGGTGTTAGCTAAAAAAGCAGGAGTTTTTTTTTAACAGCTAACTCGTAACAGTGCTTTTCTCTTGTCTTTACTCTTCCTGAAGGAATTACACATGTGTTTAATAGTCTTTTGATGTGGTGGTGATACTCCAACTAAAGTTCAACATTTTAAATGTGTTGAATAGGTTGAAAATCAATACACAAAGTGTCTCCTATTCCCTTAGCAAGGGACACAAGAGACAACAGCCATTTGCAAATCTACATATGGCTTCCCAGTCAAAGATTTAGTTTGGAAACACATTCAAAACACAGCAGCAGAAAAGGCTTTTTTGCTGATTAATTATGGGATGAAATTTCCCCAGGATCTTGCACATTTGCTTTTTTACTGCCTTTCAATCCATTTTCCAGCTAGTGCTTCTTTGGTTGTAAATGTGACCATTTTCTTCCTCAGTGGGATGCATTGCAGACATCTGCAGGAGGGGAGGGAAAGGAAAGGAAAAAAATGAATAGCAGCAGGCTAAATTCACCCACACAAACAAATCTTCCAAATAATTAAGTTATTTTGTTAAGTGTTTACAATCCTGCCTCTCACCCTGCATGATATCCCCAAAGCAGGCACCTCTTTGTAGGAAAGTGGAATACAGGAAGATCCTGAATTTGAATTACCCTGTACAGCCAGGTTAATAAACCGAAGCTTCCAGATGTGCAAACAAGAGAAAACAGTTGTAGCACGGTAACCAGTTTATGAACTTCAAAAGGAATAAATAATGTGTCTTAGAATGTGTATGTTGCTGAAATTGCCCCCAGTTTCAGGGAGACTTAGATAATATGGACAATGGTAAGGGATAATGAGCCTAGCCATCCAACAAAATTGATTTATTGATTTCTTTATACAGGCAGTCCTCGACTTAAGACCACAACTGAGCCCAAAATTTATATTGCTAAGCGAGAAATTTGAAAGTGATTTTAGCCCCATTTTATGACTTTTCTGGCCACATTTGTTAAGTGAATCACTGCGGTTGTTAAATTAGCAGCGCCATTGTTAAGTGAATCTGGCTTTCCCAAAGCATTGGCTTTGCTTGTCAGAAAGTCACAAAGGGGATGACGACATGACCCAGGGACATTGCAAGCATCATAAATATGAACCAGTTGTCAAGCATCTAAATGTAACTCATATGACCATGGGAATGCTGCAACGGTCATAAATGTGAAAAATGGTCATAAGTCTCTTTTTTCAGTCCCATAGTAACTTCAAACAATCACTAATTGAACTGTTGTAAGTCAAGGACTACCTTTATTTATCAAGTGTACAGTATATATCACCCAACTCATGATCCAAATCAACTCTATTTACAGTTATAAATCAATGAATACAAAGAGTCAAAGTAGCATACAGATTAGCATAAAAATGCAATATAAAATACATTAGAAGGCCACATATTCCACATTCCTTATTTGCACATTATGCATATAGAACAATTTAAATAAGTCAGACTTTTTGATAGTATCCCCTATTACAGTCTGCAATGGCACTCTAGGGACTCAGGCAAATAATCTTTTGGATTGGAAATAATTGGGATTACATCCACAGCCTGCAATGCATGTTGTTCGCAATCCATCATCTAGTTTTTACTTTTTTTGCATTTAACTCCGAGCTGACATTCAGTTTTTATCCTTCAATGGTTGATTATCAGGCTTTTCATGGGCATGTTACCCCAATGAAAATAAATGTATGAGGTAGCATGGCTTTTTATTGCTTGATGAATCAATTGTTACATTTTTAGCCTATTTTTCTTCCAGGATCACAAGACACCTTAGCATCTCCCTTTGTTTTATCCCCACAATTACCTTGTGAGGTAGGTTTAGGCTAAGAGAGCATCTGACTTAGAGTGAGCCAGTAAGTTTCTATGGATGAAGATGGACTTGGACCTGTGTCTCCTGAATTCTAGTCTTAATACCTTAACACCTTAACACATCTTGGTGCCTTATTTGGAAACTTCAAAGTCTTGTGAAATTGGCTAAATCTGATTTTAGCCATTCTCTGTTTGAGGAATAAAAAATTGAGGCAATGCAGCAGCCCCAAGACAATGCATCTCATCTCTGCACAAGTTGTTTTTCCTTATTAAGTCTGATCCCCCAAAATGCCAGACATAGTACACTATAGCACATTGGAGAACAATTATTGGGCAACTTTAGCTCAATCTCTGTTTCTCCACTCAATCTTTTCCCAAGGGCTGTTATTGCGAGACTAACATTGGAAGAATGGTGCCATGTATGCAGGCTTGAATTGTTGGAATATAAAGGAGTGATATAAATCTAACAAAAGCAGAAATAAGTAAATACTCGACTTACTACAGTTCATTTAGTGACCGTTCGAAGTTACATCACTGAAAAAAGTGACTTTTGACCTTTTTTCACACGTATAACCATTGCAGCATCCCCATGGTCATGCCATCAAAAGTCAGACGCTTGGCAACTGGTTCATATTTATGATGACTGCAGTGTCCCGGGATCATGTGAACATCTTTTGTGACCTTCTGACAAAATCAATGGGGAAGCCAGATTCACTGAACAACCATGTTACTAATTTATCAGCTGCAGTGATTCACTGAAACAACTGTGGCTAGAAAGGTCATAAAATGGGGCAAAGTTCACTTAACAATTGCGTCACGTAACAACATAAATTTGGGCATCCATTGTGGTTATAAGTTGAGGACTACCTGTAAGTAAACTAAATAAACAATCCTGCTGTTGGCTTGAACTTTCACTCCATGCATTATAGCAGGGGTTGGGAACCTTGGCTCTTTCATGACTCATGGACTTCAACTCCCAGGAATTCTGGGAGTTGAAGTCCATGAG
>JAEANM010003549.1:0-22212 GCA_017656035.1 Myanophis thanlyinensis
AAGGCTACCTGATCTCATGTATACAATACCTATTATCAGATTATACTGCAGTGGCTCAAGGGCATCTCTCTCTCTCTCTTTTTCTCTGTCTCCCCGCATGCACCTGTTTCAAGCTGCACACACCCAAGAGCCACACCCAAGCAGCCAAAGAGCCGCATGCGGCTCATGGGTCGCAGTTTGCCGACCACTGCTCCAGGGCATTGAAGAAGCAGCACCATGCTCCAGAAGCCCTGGGAGGCACCCTGTACAGATGACTTCCCCCCAGGGCATTGGAGAAGCAGCACCAAACTCCAGAAGCCCCAGGAGGTGCCCCATATGGGCAGCTTCCCTCCCGAGTATTGGAGAAGCGGCGCCAAACTCCAGAAGCCCCAGGAGGAGCCCCATATGAGTGGCTTCCCTCCTGGGAAGAGAAGGGACAAGTGGCACCAAACTCCAGAAGCAAAGGAAGACTCACCAGGCAGATATTAGCTGGGACGCATAGTTGACTTAAGTGAGGGAACCAGGGAGCAACAACAGCTATGTCTCAGGCATGACTCTAGGCAGGCAAGGTGTGAAAAGAAGCAAGTGGGAGGGGCAGGGAGGGGAGGGGCGGAGCCATCAATCATGCATTTTACAGTTTCTCCAAACTACTCCAAATTTCTACTACCGGTTCTACCAAACCGGGCTGAACCAGCTGAATTTTTTCCCCTGGTTCAAGGGTCAACAATATATTCCCTCAAAGGGATTTGATAGAATTCCCTTAAAGTACATGTATGAGAGAGAAACTTACTATAGGGTCTGTAGAGCTGAGTTACCATTGGTTCTAACATGGAGGCCACTCACTATGCATACTAAAAAATGTTTCGAAAACAGAATGCATTTGAAAGAAAAACACCTTTTTACTTCTTTAGTGAAAATTTAACAAAAAGGATAAAAAATATTCCAGAAGAAGAAAATAATTGAAATAATGCAAATAATTCCTATTAAATTTTGATACTGTATATATGGTATGTATATAATCTATAACATATATACTGTACATCATCCAGAGTCACTCTGTAAGATGGATGGTAAAATAGATAAGTTTGTGTGTGTCAGGCCTACCATCTTTGCTTGTTGCCATGCTGGCAACCTGCCATCAAAGGACTGGGGGAGAAACCTGGGGGGGGGAAATGGATAATTAAACCTGTATGCATTTTTGTGGGAATTTGGGAGAGGCTTGATAGCTGAAGAAAAGCAGATCATCGTGAGATGGGTTTATGACAAAATATCTTCAAGGCCATTTGGCCTGAGTGCAGAAAGTTACCAGCACAAACATCTCAGCATTCCCAAAACATTCTGGCAGCCTTGCATTGGCTGGGTATGGACTGGTCATGGGGGGACAGACAGAACTGAAAGAAATAGTTTTGTCTTGTTGTACAGGAAACTCAGATTCTGCCTGACTTTACTGCAACTAGCATCTCTTAATAAAAGTATCTTTCACTTCAACCAAATGGAGTCAAGAGTTTTTCTTCCCTAAGGGATCAGACTGGGGCAGGTCTGACAGAAAGAGGTGATGGATGGATGGATGGATGGATGGATGGATGGATGGATGGATGGATGGATTATCCCTTGATTTACAATAATAATAGAGCCTGCAATCTGGTTATAAATTGTGATAGTTGTAAGGCAGGTACCAGTTAACCAGACTTTACAACTTTTTTAAGGTGATCATTAAATGAATGCCATGGTTGTAATTGAACAACACAGTTATTAAGCAAACCTGCCAGGGGATAACTTTTGCCAAGATCCAGAAGTAAATACCATTCTGGTAAAAATGTAAATCATGATCACATGATCGCAAATACTGCAAATAGCTTTAAACATGAGCCAGTTGCCAAGCACACAAAATGCAGTCACGAGACTGTATTGAGGTGGGAGGATTGAATATCAGAACTCCAGAACTGTGTTGTAAGTTCATTTTTCAGGGTCTGTCATAACTTTGAACTATGTGACAGATCATAAGTCAAAGTGTACTTGTACACAAATCCTCGTACTTTATATTTTACATCTAAACCCACATCAGTTTGAATCTATGATGTCAACAGCCTTAGAGTTCTAGGAGAAGCAACTATTATATTTCTGCAAGTGCATCTGTCTTTTTTTTCCTCTTAGAGTGTGTACATTTGCTTGTACATGATTTTTTTCTGAGTTTGATTAATACACATTAGCAAATCTTCATGCAGAGATAGCAAAGATAAAATGTCTTCCTGCAGGATGTTTACTACTACCGTTACAGATTCACAGACATCTTTCACTCCTAGAGATTTTACCTTATCTTGCGAGGTATGTAAGAGCTATGGGTTGTAAACAGGCATGCTCAGAGGTATAATTTCTTCCAAGAAATTATGACAGTTCAGTTCTGGCTTATGCAGTAAAGATGGCTTTCAAGTTGTTATTTTAATATGCCTTGTGTTTATACAACTAGAAAGGCCTAATGAATTATCTTTTCCTAATATCTTGATTCTTCCTCCATTACTCAGAACATGGAAGTACTGTATTATGAGAAGTCTGCAGTTTAACTGCCTGAGATGACAGCACTAGTGTTTGTTTTGCTGGAATTGCCATAATTCAGCAGAAGCGGTTGGTTACAATAGAAGGAAAGAGAATGGAGAAGATTGGTTCCTGTTGATAAAACTACATTCTTCATGTAATCTGTTTAGTACTGAGAGAGGGAAAAAAGTTTGAATAAGAACATGAGGAGCCTTTGGTGGAAACATCTGCTCAAGAGGATGTAATTTCTTGGTTTCTATTTTCCCCTAAAAAGAATTCAAAATAGCACAATGCAATTAAATATACTACCACCACTCCTTCAGACTAGTGCTAGGTTGAAGGTATTAGTGACAAAGTTAATATCATTTGGTAATGGCTGATAGGTTCATTAGCAGAAGCAAAATAAAAGCTTAATTGCCCAACAGGAAATGCTACCTTTTGACTATTCCTTGTGTGGCTATCACATAGCATTATATGGAAATGCCACATAATATATTTTATGGATTTTAATAGTGTATATTGTAGCTATAGGTATCGGGATGCATGTCATCAGCAGACTAGACTTTGGAATCTGAACTAACAGTTTGGGGCAGTCTTGATAGGGGAAGGATATTTTAAAGATATTGAGTTGACCATCAGTAATAGGCTTATACTCTTAAGTATTTACACAAAATGAACAAGTTGATGCAAAATATAGAACACACATTCCTAAATGTATGCATATGCAAAATGCTGCTCCATTTTGTGACAGCAGTATTATGCAGAGCAGTGAAAAAGAAAATTTTGAAGCTTAGAGTTTTGAACTAGGGCACAATAGCTTATTGAATCAGCCAGATTAAGCAAACATAAACATGTAAAAACCATCACAATAAGTAAAAAAAGTGAGACTGATGTAAATTTAATCTAGCAAATACCGTAGTTCCATTTTGTTCCATATGAGACCACTGTTCTATTATAATAAAAGTGTAATAATATATTTTGGACAATATTTTAGTAGTTTACATATGGAACTGTTTAAAATACTTTCTTGAATTAGGTGATCGCTTAAAGTGATTTTGCCTTATTTCTATTATGCATTTATTTATTGTCCTTTTATTCCAGACTGATTTGTAAATCATGAAAACTATAGTTCTGTCACCTATGCAAGGTTTTATTTGTAACCATTATGAATAACTAAGACAGGAGGACGGCAATTAAAAAAGATTTCCAAAAAAAGAATTATTTGATTCAAAGATCTGTTCCTCTATTTCCCTTAAAATTCTTTAGTTTTCACAGTTTTGTAATACCTTAATTAGTTTCAATCAGCATTTCAGAAAACATTAACAAGTTTTCAAATACACAGTTTCTACTTATGCTGCATGATAAGCAAATGAGGGGGAGAAGGAATAAGCAGAAAAACTGATTTGATGTTGAAGTACTAAACTGAATTTAAGAGTATAAGAGAAAATGCCAAAAATAATTATATTAAATTCAAAGTTCTTTTATTTTTAGGATGTTGTGCATAAGTCTGCTATGACATAAATATCAGTTGACCTTTATATTTGAAAATATAACAATCCTTTTAATATACTGATTTAACACCAATCTCTTGATTTAAATCATAAAGGACTTTTGGAAGGGAAAACATTATCTTATTTATTTTATATGGCTATCCATCTCATATACTTGATTCCTAGCAGCTAACAGTTAAAAACAGAATAAAAGCATAATTAAAAAACCAACCAAAATTAAAAACAATAGAAACAAGATAAAAGAACATAGCAACTGAAACTGCTCAATTAATACAAGGATGATCAAGAAGCAGGTTCACCCATACGATCATGACCCATGTTTATTTTATTAGTTTTTACCTGAAACAGCTATTGTTCACTCCTATAGGTAATCCTCAAGTTATGATCTCAATTGAGGTCAGGGTATCATTGACATGTGGCTGCTTTGCTCAATGACCCAATCCCAGCTCTACCAATTGCAGACATTAAGTGACCATGCAGGATGACTCAGAGGTTGGGAGAGGCTTTGGGAGACATGGCACCCACCAGGAGATGACATAGCAATAGCACTTAGACTTATATACTGCTTCATCATGCTTTACAGTCCTCTGTAGGTAGTTGAAAACATATCAGCATATTGCCCCCAACAATCTGGGTCCTCATTTTACCAAGCTTGGAAGGATGGAAGGCTGAGTCAACTTTGAGCAAGTCAGAATTGAACTCCTGGCCTGTAATACTGCCTTCTAACCACTGTACCACCAGGAAATCTGCTGTGAGTCAGAAGACCTTGGCCAGGTAGGCCTAGCAGCACAGAAGCCTCTTCCCTCTCCTCCAGTCCTAAAAGGACTTGCCTTCTTCCTATGCCACCACACCTGGAAGGTCTCAGCTGGCTAGGACCAGTGGCATACGAGCCTCCTTCCTTCCTGCCCCCTCCCCATATACACACACTGTGCGGAGAAGGTCCGGCTGAAGGACTGGCATGAAGAACAAAATTTGGGGCCTTTGGGTTGGAGGTTCCCTGTTGTATTATGAGAACATATTCCATTAACGACATATATTCCTAATTGTGATTCTAGAACATATGACATACAGTACTTTGTAAGAAGCAAGAAACAATTCTAAACTCAGCATTGTATCTTAATATGTTAAGCATTTTGAGGAGAATACTTGCAGTTTGTTTCACAAAACAGGAGAGGCATCTGTGAGTATCAACAGGAGCAACACTGCCACACACCATAGTTAGTCAAATTCGCATCATCACAGTGGCGTCATATGACATATTGGGACTTGTTTCCCCTTCGCTAAAGCAGGTGGGAGAAGCAGCACGTGACGTATCTGGCCCGCGGGCTGTGAGTTTGACAGCCCTGAGTTAGTGCCTTCTTCATGTTCTGTTCTTAAAAAAAACCATATGCAAACTGAATGGAAAGAATCAAGTTCATAAGAAAACCTCAAGGAAGAAGTGGCATTTAAAGAGATGTTGCAAAAAGAAAGAGAAGATAAAACAATTGTTAAAAAAGAAATTTGCTGTTAGCCATTCATCTTTTCAGCACTATCTGCTGTCATATTGGTTGCATTCACTGATTTTCAAATGCCAATGAAGTTCTAGCAGTTTAACAAGACATAAGAATGTATGCTAGCAAATAAAAGATGATTAATGGTAATAATGGAAAAGGGGAAAAAACAAACTATCTACTATCAGACTACAAACTGTATACTGTTATATCCTTTCATTTTGTATTAAATAAGTAGCAGAAATCCATAAGTAGAACAAAATTCTATGCAGGTTTCACGTTTTGCCAGCGCTAGAGTTCTTATATGGAAGTTTTCTGTGAGCTAGATTAGTGTACCTACCTTTAAGATAGGAGTGAACAATTATTCTGGATAAGTGAGCACTTCTAAAATTTTGAAAGCATGTTATGGGCACTTTCTCAAGATGGCTACCATGAAAGAGTTGCCTATTTGTGAAATAACTTTGATGGTAACCATAAGCAGTTACCAATACTTAGAAGACAATAAATTAGGTTGTTTTTTGCTGTCCTTTTTTGCTGATGAAAATGCTGGGCACTGGGCAGATAGGGACTTTCCAAGCAAAGCACTGAACTGCTATTACCCACTTTTTGTTTAAAGCAGCTTGTATAAAGCTAGAATTATTCTTGTACAGTCAGTAAAGATAATTTGTAGCATGCTGCATTTTCAATTATTTTAATGATTGCTTTTCGATGCTGGTTCTACACTCACATACCAGGTGGCCAAAGATTTTCATCATTACAGAATTGCACAAAATGTTTAATTGGATGTTATTTTATTGTCTTTTTTTCTAATAAAAACAATTTTTATATTAAATTATTTTATTCTGCTGTAAATGCTGGTAATAAAATGTTCGATTTTATTATTTTTAAACTTAAATCTTTGAAGTATTAAAATCAGATGGGAGAGTGTACTGAGCAAGTACTAAAAGAGACTTCATTGGGCAGATGGGTATTCAACTGCAGCATATTGGCATATTTTGGCTTTGAAGATGATCAGAAAATAGTTTTAGTTTATTAAATTGAAGTTAAAAATCACTGTGTTATTGCTTTTAAAAGCAGAAAATTACTTTTAAAAGCAGAAAAGTCTCTGGAGATTCTCAGTCATCCAAGTCATAGTTGTCTCACAGGTGCTTTTTTCTTCAAAAGGCAGCTGGACTGTTTTTTCCTTGAGGAAGAAGAAAAGTTTCTCTTCTCATCCAAAGGAAACATCTTCTTCCTCAAGGAAAAAACAGTTCAGCTGCACCTTTGCAATGAGCAGAGAAGGCAACTATGGTATTTACATAATGGTTAGCGTTCCTGTATATTTTAACAGAGCCAGAATTTATTCTGTATAAGCTCAAAGTAATACAAAGATTAAATTCATACAGTATTAAACAGAATGTAACTGTTTTCATTCATTTTCAAGAGAAGAATTGGTGCTGCCGCTACTTGTGATCAGTTTGTCTCCTGAATTAATCTATTTTACCTCAGGAGACAAAGAGATCACAAGTAGGTGCAGCACAGATTCTTGATTTATTTCCTGGTGTTAGTTAGTTTAGTGAATGCATTTAGATTTGTTATTCCAATTAATGTTCTTTAGAGAAGTTAAAATCCAACATTCAGGGAGTTTACTATATTGGTAATAACTACAGCTCAGCAGATAAGCACATTCTGTCTTGCTTTGATAATGGTTGATTATGGCCAAACTGACACATCACATGACTAGACAGAATATTCTTGACCCATAGGATTAAAAGATCTGCCTATTCTAAATGATATTTAGTATTTTGCTTGGAAAACAAGGCTCATAGCTCTGGAATACTTTTGACCTTTGTTACATGAATTTTTCAAATTATAGCAGTAGTTATGAATACACAGTTTCAGTTTTTAGCAAGCATCTATTGATGATGCATCTGGTTGTGCTTTAGTTACATCCATATTGGGTTACTGTAAGATTAGTGGTGGGATGCTGCCTGGTCGCACCGGTTCTAGTGAACCAATAGTGGTGATGAGCATTTGGCCCGGCCCACCCACCCCTTCCCTATATTCCCTTTTTTTCATTCTAGCTCAGCTGAATCACATGGCATAGCTGTTTTCTGTGCCTCTGCAGCTTTCCTACTCACCTGGGCTGCCTCAGGTAAGTTCAATAGTTGTAGTTTTGAAGCTGCATATCAGCATGGATGGCGCATGCACGCTCACCAAACCGGTAAAACCAGTTGCATCCCATTACCATGTAAGATAATAGCAATAGTGCTTAGACTTATATACAGCTTCACAGTAATTTTTCAGCCCTCTCTAAGCTGTTAAAGGGGACTTGAAAAAGTAACTAAAACATCCAGTAGTAATTTTAATAACTAAGGGGAAAAGCATGGTTTATAAACCACATTGGCTGATTTATATAACAAAGATATCACCAATTGCCCACACACACATACACACATTTTGATGCAGGATGTTATGTGAGTTAATGTATATGTCATTAAATATTGTTTAATGGAACTAATATTATGATTTTGTCATCAGCGGCCTTTAAAGAGTTTTTCATCCAGTCAGCTCACAAATTTGAGCTTCCCTTGAGCATCTTCAATCCACAGCTCATTGAGAAAGACTCCTTAAATAAGATCTATTATGTTTAATGGATACTGTTTTACACCTTCAAAATGGGTGCTATAAGAGCTGACCAGTGCTATAATCCTTCTTGAAAAATTGTTCTTCTGCATTGTTGTGAAGTTTTAAAAAGCCCACATTGTGGCAGTTTTAAAGAAGGGCTGCTACAAACTATGGGAGACTAATTACATTGTATCTACTTTAGAAGCTCTTTTAAAAAAATCAAAATAAAGCCTTTAAAATGATCTCCATTATTATTATCACTGGAGTCTTAAAGCCTAATTGTTTTCTCTGTGTGCGTGCACCTACATATCATGCCCCTGTGCTTGCAAACACTTGTGTGTAGAGAAAGTATATCAGGAGTGACATATCGTCTTCCCCAAAGGCAACCCTCCTTTCTCATTTTACTTTATTTTACTTTATTATTACTTTATTATTAATGATGCATTTCCAAGTACAGTTCAGAATGATGAGAAACATTACTTTTAAAAATCTAAATGGATTTTAAAAAACACTTCTCATATGACCCTATTTACCTTTGTGACCAAGTGAAGATGTCCTTCTGCTTTTCTCATGGAATACATTATTTATATATTACATTTATTATTTATATATTACATTTAGAAAAATCAAGAAACCAGATGTTCTCTGCAGCAGAAACCAAGAAATGAAACTTAATTTTATTCATTAATATCTATCTTCAATTAAAGTGACCTATTTAGAGAAATCTACAGTATTTCTTTTCTGTTCTCTCGATATCTGTCTTTTCCAAGGAATTCAAACATTCCTACTTTTCCCAAAACAACTAGCAGTGGCCTCACAATGCTCTAAAGTTGGTTAGATTACAGGTAGCTGGAATCATCCTGAACTCCTTTGAGCAGCATTGGGAATTGAATCTTTCAGTCCAATCAAATAATGTTTATTCCCTTCACTAACAGTTTGTATTGCTGTTGGGTTCAGACTTCAAAAGATACCATTACCTAATTATGCAAACTCAGATGCCATTTGCAAATCATGAAAGTTGGCTAAATGTTATGTGTAAATGTAGTTTCTTGGCTTAGGAGTGTCCAACACTCACCTTGAGGATTACAGGGTGAGAAGACAGAATAGAATTTGCCACATGAATACTTAGCATGCACCCTTTTTAGGCTTAAGGATTATCCTCTTCAGCATTTATCCTCACCTCCAGGGCAAGGAGAAGGAGATAACTGCAAGTATTGAGTTCTTTAACCATAAATAAACAAAACCTCTTTTTAACTTAAAATACTTAATTTGCATTTAGATTTGTGAGGTTATTGAATGCTGAGGGAACTGTCACTCAACTTCATCCTATGCAAATACAGGCTGCCTCGGAAAACGCCACTCCGACAGCTTTCTCCCCGCCCGCCCCCCCGCCCCCAAATAATCGGAATAAGAGACCAGCCCCTTAACCTTCCGCGGACTTAAAGCGCCGGGGCGCTCAGAAGGACGGGATGCGTCGGCATCAGCCCGAAGTAACGCGGAGCCGCAGCCTAAGTTGAAGGAGCGGCCGGCGGGCGGGCGGGCTGCCGATCGCTTGCACCTTCTTGCCGGCATCTGGGGGCGTGTTTCTACGTCGGGAAGGCGGCCGCTGCAGCAGTGGCCACCACCTCCCTTGTTTCCCCTCCGCCTTCCTCAAGTTTGAGCTTGTTTTTGAACCGGGCGACGGCGGCGGGGAGGGCAGCTCCCTCAGGCGCGGTTCCGAGGGAGCCATGAAGAGCCGGCGGCGCTGGAAGTGGCGATGGCAGCTCCACCGGCGATTCGCGCTGGGCTTAGCCGCCTACACACTGCTGCTCCTGCTGCTCGTGTCTTACACGCTGGACCATCGAGCCGGAAGGGGGCGCGCGGGCGAGGAGTCGCAGCTGCCCCGCCGCTGCCCCAGCCTGGAGGAGGCGCTCGGCGACTGGGGCTGGGAAGAGCCGCCGCCGCCCCCCCCAGCGGGAGAAGCTGAGGCCGGGACCGGGACCGGGACCGGGACCGGGAGGGAGCCCAGCCCGGGGAAAAGAACGGGCGGGAAGCGGCACATCTATTTGCACGCCACTTGGCGCACCGGCTCGTCTTTCCTGGGAGAACTGTTCAATCAGCACCCGGATGTCTTCTACCTGTACGAGCCCATGTGGCACTTGTGGCAAGCGCTCTATCCCGGCGACGCGCTGAGCCTGCAGGGCGCCCTCCGGGACATGGTGCGCTCTCTCTTCCGCTGCGACTTCTCGGTCCTGCGCCTCTACGCGACGCCGCCCGCCGGCCGCGACCCGCTCGTCCCTTTGCCCGCCTCCTTCGGGGCCAAGGCAGCGGGCAGCGGGAGCGGCAACCTCAGCACAGCGAGCATTTTCGGCTGGCGAACCAACAAGGTGATCTGCTCGGCGCCTTTTTGTCCCCACGCGGCCCGGGCCCGCGGCGACGTGGGCCTCGTCGACAGCGCCGCCTGCGAGCGGAGCTGCCATCCGCGTCCGCTGCGGGAGCTGGAAGCCGAGTGCCGAAAGTACCCGGTGATGGTGATCAAGGACGTGAGGCTGCTGGAGCTGGGGGCGCTCCTGCCGCTGCTGCGGGACCCGGACCTCGACCTGCACGTCATCCAGCTTTTCCGCGACCCCCGCGCCGTCCATAATTCTCGCCTCAAGGCCAAACAGGCGCTGCTCCGGGAGAGCATTCAGGTGCTGCGGAGCAGGTATCACGCCGAGTTCCGCGGGCTGCCCCGCCGGCAGCAATTCCCGCCCGCGGCCGCCGCAGCCATCGCCGGGGTCGGCGGTGGAGCCGTCCGGACGCAACCGCAGCACCGAGCCGAATTCTTTCTGGGCGGCGCCCTGGAGGTGATCTGCCAGGCCTGGCTGAGGGACTTGATCTTCTCCCGCCGGGCCCCCGCCTGGGTCCGCCGCCGGTACACGCAAGTGCGCTACGAGGACCTGGTGCTGCAGCCGCGCGCCCAGTTGCGCCGCTTGCTGCGTTTCGCGGACCTGCCCACCCCGCCCGCCCTCGAGGCCTTCGTCTTCAACATGACCCGCGGGGCCGCCTACTCCTCGGAGCGCCCCTTCCTCATCTCCGCCCGCGATGCGCGGGAAGCCATCCACGCCTGGCGGGAGCGGCTCAGCCGGGAGCAGGTGCACCAAGTGGAGGCTACCTGCGGAGAGGCCATGAGGCTCCTCTCCTACCCGCCGAGCAGCGAAAAAAAGGGCGTTCGGCGTGATTCCGCTTGGGGACGCTCCAGCGCTTCTCCTCATCCAGGTAGCCGTTTAGTTGCTCCCGGCGCAATCTACTTAACGAAGTCTATTCCGCCTTAATAGAGCACTTAGCACTTAGCTCTATCTTTTGCTCACAGGGGGCACCTAGCCTAGAAATAGGGCAGGTTTTTCTCCTTGATTCTATGAGTCCCTAAAGTGAAGAGGAGGGTTGGCCATCCCACTGGCATTTACCAATGAGGCAAGACCTATAACCCAAGCTAGCAAGGCCATTGGTACAATATCTGCCCAGAGAAGATTGCCTATACATAGCATTCTCCCTTCTCTCTCTCCCTCCCTCCCTCTCATACCAGTTTGATTTTTTATAGGATTCCTAGTTATTTAAAATGAGTGGCACCGTAGACACTTTAAGATATATGAAATGCATGCTAGTAGCTGTTTCCTTCCCTACTTTTGACAAATAGGTTGACATGCCAGTACCAACTCCTGCATTTGAATGAGGAATTTAGAAGGTGAATCAGGCTGCAAAACAAGTTATTAAAGCTGAGTCTTAAACAATCCTTATAATGGTTCCTCGTAATGATCAGATAAAAAAAATCCATATTTTTTTTAATTTATTAGAATTTGTCAAGCAATAACGAAAATATGAATACAAGAATAAAAAAATAAAAAATACAATGACAGGGATGGTAGGCACATTAGTGCATTTATGCACATCCCCTCTACTGACCACAGGTATGATGTAAGGTGCACGGAAGTCAATTTGGGACTGAACTATAAGAATTTGTTGCTGAAACAACTGAATCAGGTAGAGCATTTCAGACTTTGACAACTCTATTACAAAAGTCATATTTATTGCAGTCAAGTTTGGAACAATTTACATTAAGTTTAAAATGGCTGTTAGCATACATATTGCGCTTAAACCAAAAATAGTCATTTACAGGTAAAAATTACTGCAAATAATTTTATATGCAATACCTTAGGTCTGACTGCAAGTGGCCCAGTTCTAAGTTAAAAAGAAAAAAACCTGTGCAAAATTAAATTTCAAACTCTTAATGCATTTTTGACAATGCTGTTACAATGAAGTTTGGAGCACAGATCGTCGGAGATAAGCACACCTAGGTCCTTGACAGAGTGAGGGTCATCAGCTAGTTCAATGCCACCTAGCTTATACTTGATGTTCTGATTACATTTACCAATATGTCAGACAAAACATTAGTTGATCAAAATTTGAAATTGCCAAATGGATGACCATTCCAACACATAGTCGAGATCGCTTTGCAAAACAACAGAGTTATCACTAGCATTGAATAATTTTACATCATCGGCAAAAAGGATGCAATTGCTTTTAAGTTGATTACATAATTCGTTGATGTAAAGCAAGAAAAGTATGAGACCTAAAATGCTGCCTTGTGGAACATTACTGTTGACTACTACAGGATTAGACAGCATTGTCTACTTTGACTTTCTACAATCTGTTACACAGGAAAGCAGCAATCCACTTATGCAGAGGGCCAGAAATGCTGTAAGAGTTTAATTTCAACAGCAATTTATCATGTATTACTGTGTCAAAAGCCTTACAAAAATCTATGTAGATTGCATCTACAGCTTTGCCTTGATCCAAGACATGTAGTCCAGATATTTTTACAGTGTAAAAGTTGTAGATTACAGGATGAATATGGATAGTCAAACAAAACATTTTGAGGCTCCTCGGCCTAATATAGAATGAAAGGCTACTTTTTAAAAGTTTGAAAGATGCAAATGGCCATCAAAAAAGAAGCATTACTTTCTTTTCCTTCCTCATAGGAGAGTTCACAGTAATTCTGTTTTAAATTTTTTATCTCTCAATGTGTTCTCTACCTCAAGTATCTTTTCACACTTTAAGTTTCCCTAATACCAAGAATAATTGACTGTTAATGATTGCTATGTTTGAAAGTTTCCAGCCAAAAGATTTTTAAAAGGGAGAAACTAGATTATAAAGTGGCAATTATACAGAACATAATAAAGAGCTTTTGGGTAATTACTGAAGGGGGATTATTGCAACCAGTTGAAAGGACCCTATTTACATGCTTGAAACAAGAAATGCACTGTAAATCATTCAAATGATAATTTTGGCCTGCAGAGAAAGAAAAAGCTTGCAAATGTGTTATAATGCCACTATGTCTCAGCCAGCAACATTTGTACCTTGGAGGTTTTATAAAGTACAGAAAATGGAGTGCTTCCTATATAATTTCTGCATCGGCAGAAAACCTGAGAAACTCAAATTATTTGACCATTCATTTCTAATGATTAAATGGGTTTAGTTTTCCCACATAAAGGCATTATGCCAGCAAGAATTCCTTATTTACTTGCATGCCTTGTTTTGTCTGGAGAGCCAACTTGTTTTAAAGTGCCAAAAATTATAATGCCAAGAGACTGGTAATGGACTACTATAATGTAAGGCAATTAGTATAAAACTTTCTTGCTGAAAAAGTGTATTCTTAAATCAGTTTCTGGGGAGAATCATTCCTCTTGCAAGGAAGAGGGGATAGTTTTAAGAACAGCTGTGGGAACATTTCATAAAATCTCATGGAAGCCATGTACAAAGCATAGTTGAAACAAACAGATTACTTCATAAATTGGAATTGAGTACAGACACACCAAACCTCAAGAGTCCTAAAGCTGTAAATCAATGCCAAAATTAGAAAATATTTATGCTGCTGTTGGAAGAAATATCCATTTGGGTTCAGTTCCAAGTGGGGATAAAGACACTGGAAACATGGAGGCTATTTGGAAAGATGGTTTATTGGTGAACAGGTCCGCATGGTTTGAGGTCCTGGGCAAAAAGGCACATAGGTGAGAGAGAGGGATAGATTTATACCTCTCTTGGCCTATGACTTGTTTTGTGTTCCTGTGGCAAGGACAAATATCCTGATTGGTTGTAGGTTCCCATGTAGCCATCTGGGGTCATGGGTCATTATTCAAGTTTGGTTGAAGCTTTTGGGCTTTGTTTGTGCCATGTGGTAAGTTGGGTAATCCCATCATATCCTGAGGGTGAAGGTATTTTGTGTTGTAGAGAAGATGGCCCAGTCTTTTGTCTTGTAGCTGCTAGGGGCGGCAGGGACTTGAGGCTCTGAGTTTGTCTTTAGAAACATGTTTCTCCTTTAGGGAAAATATAATAGTCTGCCTTTTTAGTATTTCCTAGATATCTCATTCTTCTAGGAGTGGGGTGGGTGCTAACTTCCTACATTGCTTAGCTTGAGATTTGGCCCCGTAAGTTTAGTTTCTAAAATGATGAAGAAATAATCAAGAAAAACATTCTGGAAACAAGCATTAGAAATCTTGAGGTTGCCATTTCTGTCTTTCAGGAAAAATAGGAGCATGCAAACCTGTCCTGCTTTTGATATTCCTGATTTTGTATGCAGATACATCCGGATGTTATTCAGAGGTTAATATTACTGTTGTAAATGTTTACAGCTGTGAACATTTATAAGTAATATACTTGATAAGATTCTCAAAAGCACATTTCCTTTTCATAAGTAGATATTTTTAGGTGGGTGCAGACTTACAAATGTTACTTTTGATCTTACTTGACATGAATACCCACAAAAGTAATATCAGAACTGAGAGTGCTTCAGTATACAGATTTATGAACAAATATTTGCTGTATTTCAGATTTTCTGAATTTTTCCAATGAATCTTTTCAGAGTTTTATGTGGGTCTTACTGATACATTATCTCCAATATAGGCTGGCTTCACAAATGACAACAAATCATACTTTTAATTTAATCTTAGTGAACATGTACTAAACAGTATACATAATGAGTCTATAAAATGGGACTCAAAAGTTTCTACATATATTATTAAATACATAGATAAATCTTGAAAAGTATAAAACTACTAAGGCTGAATACTGTATTTGTCTTGCAAAGCTGAGATGGTATTTTCCACTTAATTACATAAGAATTGAATAGAAATATGAGTTGGAAAGAGCTGTACATTAGAATATATGTGAAGAAAGCTGAAGAGAAGAAAATGTATGTTTTCTCCAGTTTCTTCTAGTACAAAGTGGATCTTTTATTATTTTATGTGATTGAGTTATGCACAGAGTTAATCATGGCTTGTAGTACCCTTTCAATATTAGTCTAGTTCTCATCTATGTAGGCTTATACCCATATCATATTAAGTGTCAGAATCTAAAAGGACATTTAAATGGGGGGGGGTATTTATACTGAAGAATATTAGCCATTGTCTATAGTATTATTTGGGCCCTTTTAGATTTGACACATCTTTTCTTATTTCTTCACTGAGAGGGCGAAGGGGGAGTTGAAAATGGCAACTCAGAATTGTTATCTTGTTTTCATTCTTTTAGGTCTGGTTCTCATGGGAACTTTCTCTGGACAATTGACATCTGTGGGGGAAGTGTCTTAAGGGGTCGTTGGATCTCTTTCTGAAATGGTTGGAGAGAAATTAACATGTGATATTTAGTGGGGTAGAACTTTCAGTTTTACTTGGGTGGAGAAAGCCCGGGAACTTTAGATTTGGGATTTCTCCAGACCATACCAGAACAATGTCTTCAATAAAATCTTATTCCTTGGACTTTGTCTTTTTGGAGTTCTGATTGCATTGCTGATGTTGTGTGGAACCCTGACATTAAGATCACATTAATCTAAAGATTATATCCTAAAGGTTTCAACCTATCAGACCTATGTAGCTACTAACATGAGGTTTATTTAAATGTTAGACTGATATGTAATCAGCTTTTGGGTGTGAAATTTAATAGCAGATCGATAATGAGTTGAAGATCAGTCTAGTAGGAGTAGATAGTAAAAGCCATGCAGGCCACAAACCTATTTTATACCAATGTTTAAAGAAGAGCTAGCATCCCTAACATTTATGTCTTCTTTCATATGAATATCTTATACATCTGTATGCGAAATAAACCAAGTCACTTACTTTGTAGGCCTTGGACAAATGTTGTATTTTCAGATCTTGACTTCACTTGATCAACTGTATAATTAACTGTATATTATTGAGAAAGCCTAACACATTTTTCACACAAAGGAGGCACCAAAATGTTACATTTTGATAGTTACCTAGCTGAGGTGAAAGTATACATTTTATTGGCGACCTAACTGAAAATACATTAAGCTTGGTTTCCATATACAGTTTTAAAATAATCCAAATAAAGAGAGGTGGGTGCCTGGGTGTCATACATTTTGGTACAAGTAAAAATAGTATTCTTGCTCATGGTTTTTACATTTATCTATCTTATATGTTTATAAGTTTATAATTATATGTAATAATACGCATTTATATTAGTTTTTAATCTTTCATTATTTCATATTGTTTAAACATACCTGATACTACCGCTATTCAATTTCTAAACCTCCCTCTTGTTATTACATTTATCTTGTTATGTAAAAATGTGTATACTGTTATTCCCCCCTTGTCTTATTTCTGTCTTTATTCTTTCATTCATGTCACCATTATATTAAAAGATGTTTCCTTTCTGTCTTTCATCTCTCACCTGCTTTAATACTTTAATTCATATTCATATTTCCTTTATTTAACTCTTCACATCTATTTATATTAAAATTTCATTATTTCATTGTTCAGTGTTTCAATGTACAATTCTGATACCAATCATAATGTTATTTAAGCATACATGGTACATCTTTATTATTTCACTGTTAATTATTATATTATTTGAGCATGTTTAATGGTACCATTGTTCAATTTCTAATTTTCCCATTTTTGATCGTTCTTATTCATATGGCCCATATTTCACTCTTCATATCTATTTGTATTAAAATATTATCTTTCATTATTTCATTATCTATCTTTCAGTACCTATCACAATATGTACAAAATAATTCTATTCATATTCTTTGCTTTTGTCCAGTCTATATAATTCTAATGTCATACATGTTTGTGTTAAAATATATTCTTAAAAGAAAAATATTTTCTCTCTTTTTTTATCCATCATTTCTTCCCCGCATCAATATTTTAAGTCTTATTCTTTTTTAACTTGCCTGCCATATTCTTCTCTTGAATCTTTGTTTCTGTCTACATCTATGTCTACATCCTGACTGTTTAATCTAAATATTTCTCCCCTACCTTTTTCCACTGTCTAACTTTGAGACTATCTGCTCTAAGCTCTATTTCCATTCCCAAAGCATCTTCCTGCTTTTCCCATTCTCTTTTTAAATCTCTTGTAGTGATTTCCCCTTGGTTGGATTCATCAGTCATTGTTAATTTTGTTTTTATCTCCTCCTTGTTGTCTTCTTTTCGCTGATTTCTTGGTTCTGCTTTTCCCTCCATTCCTTCTGCTGGTTTCTTCCTTTTCTGAGTATCTTGGTGTTTACTCATTAACCCTTGTATAATATTTTCCAGTTTTTGGTATATGCCATCTATTAATTCCGTAGTCACCTTATGTTGTTTTTGTATAATATCCTTTATGCTTTGAAATATCAGCTTTAAAGTTCTGCTTATTTCCTCCTTGTGTTGCATCAGTTCCATTTAAATGGTCCAAGGAGTTATCCAAGCCTCCTTAAGTCACTTTTATAAGTTCAATCATGTAACATAACATTCAGAGGTCTTTTTAATCAAATATCTTTCTTGTTCTTATATTTAAATATTTAAATCTTCAGTGGTCTTAGGGTAGATGACTGTAATTCAATAAGTATTTTCACTGTCCTTCAAATGAATATTCCCAGGCTTGTATATTTTCCTCTCATCAGCAGATGGTTCTCTCTACATCACAATATTGTTACTGGCAAATCTGATTTTAATTATTTTAAATTGTAATTGAAGTAAAATTTAATTTTTTAAAGCCACAATTCTAACATTTTAAAATGCCTTCTTTCCACTTTGAGAGTTCAATTTCTATGTTTTTAAAGAAAAAAAAAAGGTGTTTTTTTTCTCTCTTTAATTCTTTTCCTTCTGGTTTGATAATTTTCTCAATGTACTTACTTGCTACTTTAACAAATAAATCTGAGTAAATTGTTCCCCTGGCTTTTCTTGGGGTTGAGTTTTAATTTAAAAAATCCTTTCACCCAGTTCACACTGTTCACCAAAGTCTGCTCCAGCACAGATCTTAAATAGTCGTCGGCTGTCCCAGCTTTGTGGCAGCCATCTTTGGGTTGCCTCTTCTCCTCATCGTGGCTAAGAGGGAAAGAAAGCCCTGGGTCAGACAGGAGAGATGCGGCTATCTGCGACTCGCAGGATACCTCTCTTTGTTTTGCTCTTTTGGAGCACACCAACAAGGAGAACTCAGCATGGGTGTGTGGAGACCATTCCTCATATCCAATCTTACCAGCCAGAAGTCAATTTCAAATCCTGTAACTTGTGTTTATCATGGCCAAAGTATCAGTATTAAACTAATTAATATTAGTTTAATATTACTATTAAAATGTAATACTGTCTGGAGGATATCTTTAGAAAAGATAGGTTATTATATCATTGGTTTGCTTTAGCACATGTATAAACTCAACTTTAAAATTTAAAAATTTAAATTTAAAATGTGCAAATCACTAATTTTTACTGACATAACTGGCATATTATTACAGATAATAACTCGCTTGATTCCATCTCTTGCCTCCTAAATTCAAATTAGCCTTTCTAATTTGACACACCTACCATAGTCATCAGGAAGCTTTTGAATTTCTTCTTTAAAAATAGATCCCCTTCTTTGTTCCAGTATTTAAATTCTGGAGAAATGCAGAAAATCTTTACCAGTTAGCAGCCTGGCTGCAGCATTTATATCAACTGAAATTTGTAGACATGCTTTATGAAAGGATTATGGAGCTTCATGCTACATATTACAGAGCTTATAATCAATGTGACTAATAGTTTCTGCTATAGTTACTGAAACATAAGATGCAGTCAGACCTAGTTCATCTCTAGGTCTAGCTCAGAATCATGAAGTGACTATTTTATCCTTCTGGTCAATTGTGTCTGAGTCTTGAAGTCTGCCTGAACAAGTCCCTGAAGTTTCCTTGGCAAGGTTTTTCAGAAGTGGTTTGCCATTGTCTTCTTCCTCAGACTGAGAGAAAGTGACTGGCCCAGGGTCACCCAGTTGACTTTGTGCCTAAAGCAGGACTACACCTCATGTGTTCATAGTTTTTAGCCTGATGCCTTAACTATTGTATCAAAAACTTAAAACCATCAAGACTTAAAATATTACAAAATGCTAGCAATTTAATAATTCTACCTATAATGCTGAATGGTGAGGGATTTAGCTTTGTTTATTGGCAAATGATATAATTTGTTTACTGAGGTATGTTATCACCTAATTTAAAAAAAATCACAGGCTGTTTAAGAGTAAAATGCAATCTTCTTACCTATGTGTGCCTTTATGTACAAGGCAAATTGAAGAACGTAACTGGAGAAATCTTAATCTAAATTGTGGATTTTTCTCATCACCACAGGCTAACAGACCAGTTGCTCACACGACAGAATGGATCTCTGCCTTCTGAAGACATTGGAACAATCAAGGAACTGCAATTTCTACTGTAAATTCTGCATGGCAGAATGAATACTGACAAGCTTTAATGGAATTGGTTTTATTATGAAGAAAACTCTTTAAATACAACATTTGTAACAGTGCAATATCGATGCCCCTCTAGGTTTTGAAGTTTTATCTTCAGTCAACAAATGTGCTACTTGTTTTTAATCATACTTGCAACATTCAAACCACCCACTATACCAAGTAAAAACACAAGAGTAGAATTTAGAATCTCAGGCAAGGCAATCCAGCATTGACTTTTGACCTTTTCAACCTACCCAAAGACTTGTCAACAATAGAAGTGGAAATCTTGAAGATCTGTTGATTATTCCTCCCACATTTTCCCCTTAAAAATGTCACTGTTTTTCTTTTCTGGTTTTTCTCCTTAAACAAATATATACTCACACAAAATAATAGCAGGCAACATATTTATGTAAGTTTTTTTCCCCACCCTAAATTAGGAGTGTGGCTTAGGGATGAATGAACCTTGTATCTTCTGGACCTAAATTTTCTTCTGCTATTCCTGCAGAACTAATGAACTAATACAATGAACATGAATTTCCAGTATCAAAAAGAGAAATTGATGTGGAGGAGTAGAAAGAAAGTCTGACTCATTTTTGATCTCATAGGGGAAAAGCCAGCTTACCTAGAGGTTTGGAAATTGTCCCAATGTATATGGATTTTAGTAGAATAATCATCAAAATCTTTGTACCCTCTTTCATAAACATGAGGCCTCAACTCTAGACTTGTTCAAAATGGTGCTAACTTATGAAGCCACATCAAACTAAATTGAAATAACAATTTGTTTTAAGGCACAGACAAGTTGCTTCTGCCTCAATGCCTGAGATGGACCACTTCATGTCACCAAATGTATTGATAGGACATTCTCTGCATGCATGCACAAAAGTCCATAGAAAGCCCTTAAAGCAGCCCTAGTTAGTGCATCACTTAGACCAGTGTTGGCAAACCTATGGCACGCATGCCAGAGGTGGTACTCAGAGCCCTCTCTGTGGGCACATGCTCTGTCGCCCCAGCTCAGCTCCACTGCATTTCTTTGTGGCGTTTGTGGGACTAAAAAAAAGTTCAGTCAATCAGTTGCAACGTCTTGAGAAAGAAAAAGATCTCGCCTCATGCAGAGCTGCCTATGTTGTGATGCCCTGCCTGCGAGCTGGTCTTCGGTACTCTGCTGTGTGCATGCATGAGTGCATGCACAAAAGAAAGACTTGTAGTTTGGGCACTTGGTCTCTAAAAGGTTTGCCATCACTGACTTAGACTGATATCAAGGAAGAATCCTTATTAAAGAAGGTATAATGTATCTTCTAGCTGTTTTTAAAGCCTTTCCTTACCATTTCTTCTCTCTCATTTGATTCCCTCATTTCCTTAAAAATTTACCATCAACAAGATTACACTATTGCTCTGTTACTATGCTGATGACTTGAAAAAGCAGATGTGCCTTTTTATTGTTTTAAATGAAATTGATCATATAATACAAGAAAATGCACTCTGTATTGAATTTAATTCAACTTTTTTTTAAAAGTCTGAAAATGGCCAAATTGGTTCAATAAATTAAAATATGGACTGATTTTTATTGTCAACAGTATTTTATTACAATAGAAATTGGGACAAGGGGTTAAACTGACACACTTGAGACCAAAAATGTCATTTGTAACCAGAAAGGGAGTTCTTCTTAACTTAAGAAAACCAACTTCAAATCTAATGCTGCCTTCACATATGATGAAAATGGTGGGTAAACATCATATGTTAAACAAATGTTATATTGCAAACCAAATGGCTGTATTCAAACCTAAGCCAAAACAAACTATATTATGATGGTTCTGTTCTTATGAGATAATAAAAAAGATGTATTATCTGTAGTTTTGCCTTAGGCATTGCTGACTATCCTTTGGGTGTTGCTTTAACACAGCCTAAAGTTGAAAGTTTTAATGTTTAAAGCTATATATTTTTAATTGTTAGTTTTCCATTATAGTAAGTCAAATCCAACCAAAGCAATACACGAACCCAGCCATTCTGTAAGAGTAGAATATAGAGGTAGGGTAGGCAGGGATGACACTATATAGAGAATTAGGTCATATTTGGTGGCTGTGATCATAGGGTTTGTGTTGAACCATAATAATATTTGTTTAGCTTACACATAATAGAATCTGTGAACCAACTGTAGCTTCAACAATGATGACTGACTAGTGCAGCTTTGGCTTAGTCGCTAAATTCATTCTATGATATTTGCTATTTTAGGTGACAAAAAGGGAGTTTTCCTATCTGGCTTTTTCATGGTTATCTCCATTAGATTCACTTTTTATGTTCTTGCTGTTAGAAGAGATATCCATGTGGTTCAGTTCCAAGTGGGAAAAAGACACTGGAAACATGGAGGCTGCTTGGAAGGATGGTTTATTGGT
>JAEANM010003550.1:0-22212 GCA_017656035.1 Myanophis thanlyinensis
TGAGTTTTTGCTACTGTTTGCAATCTCTGTGTATCGAACTGTATATTTGTTAATGGACTTTGAGTATTGGATTATCCTTGAACTGAATTGTTTGATGACTGACTGTGAATGAATTCGAACTGACTGATGGACTTTGCTAAACCTCTATTTCCAAGAAAGTAAAAACCTATATTTTTCTACTCAGTGTCGCTGTATCTTGGTTTGTGTATTTTACCACACCACTCTCACAATGCTTCACTGTGTACTCGTTCTCTAAACAGGGGACCATCCTTAACATCAGCTGACTAGATGGCTCTTCTGGGGTCCTCTGCCAGTCTCACCTCACCTCAGGTCTTGATGCCTCACATCCAGCCAGGTCCAGTGAAACATTCTGATCTCCATCCACATGAACACAGCTAGGTGTTTCCCACTGAAGTGGTACCCATTTGTCTACTTGCAATATTGCATGCTTTTGAACACCTGGGTGAGCAGGAGCTAAATATTGAGCAACAGAAGCTCACTCCATCTCACAGAGCCTGGCTCGAACCCTCAGAATGCAGACCATTGCTGGCTGGCAGTTCTAGCATTATTAAGCCACTGTGGCACTGCATCCCCTAATGTGCTTCTGAGAGCATTGAATGAATTTTTGTATGTTAATGCATAATTGATTTTTTACAACTGTTACAATTAATGTGATGATAAATTATGTACCAAAAACATAGAGTTTTTCAGTTCATGAATAAGTTTGGATTTATTGAGTTTGGAGCATTTCCAAGAAGTTGTTTTGCTTTGTTAGAAACTACTGCGCTAGATTTAAAATTCAAGACTGAAAATATATGCTCATTTTCAGCCTTTGAACTAGGTCTTCACTAATACACTAATTTACCATATAAGGGAAGATGTAATGTGTTTAAAATCTGAATTGTGTTACAGATCTATTGCAATATAGGGATTTTTATATTGTTTTATTATATAGATGCTAGTTGGGATAGAAACCATAACATTGTTAGTATTAGTCCCATCTTAGGCACAAAGCCATCTGGGTGATTAGGGCCAGTCACTCTCTTTCAACCCTAGGAAGCAGACAATGGCAGCCCATCTCTCAAAATCTTGGCAAGAAAAATAAAGGACTTGTCACCAGGACTGACTCAAAGGCACTTAAAAACACTCAAAGCCAAAATCATCCACTATCAGTATAAACGATATATAATTATTAAGCACTGATGATGTTACTGTACCTAGTTTGGGTAATGAAGTATTTGCAAGAAAACAAGCAAGGATTTCTTATGTTAACCCTGATCTACAGATATTCTCCCTTATTAATATATAGCTGCTGTTTATAAATCTAGGCCCTCTCAAGAGGGCAAATCTGGAGGAATTGGATAAAATGCAGATTAAATTATGGGCCCATGATGGCGAACCTATGGCATGGGTGCCACAGATGGCACACAGAGCCATCTTGGTGGGCAAACAAGCTGTCAGTCAACTTACCTCTAGCTGAGCATGCTCATGCGATTGCGCATGTATGCATGTATGATTGCAGAGACCTAGCTGGTCTTCGGGCCTCTGCTGTACATGCACATGATTGCAGCTGGTCTTTGGAGCTCTCCTGAACACGCACACGTGATTGCTCATGTGTGCGTGAATGCCTGCATGCAGCACATGTGCATTGCATGTGCAAAAGCTGCATGCATGCACAGAGGGTGCATTTGCACATGCAGCACACATGGAGGAGCCACACACAAGTGCGTATGGCACATGCAAAGCACGTACTTTTCGGCACTCGGTAAGTAAAAGGTTCGCCACCACTGTTATAGGCCCTTGCATTACTACCTGGACCATTGTCAGTCAAAATACTTGCAAAGGTACTAGAGTAAATATAATGTGGCAGGGAAAGGAAAACCAGTATTCTTTTGCTGCAAAACTGAAATGTACTTACTTGAGAGCAAGGGTCATTGAAAACAATGGGACTGATTTCTCCACAGTCATGTACAGTGGTATCTTGGTGCTCAACTGCTTTGAAACTTATCAAACTTAGTACTCAACACATTTTGCCAAGACAGTGTTGTCCTTCATACATTTGTGTGGTACCCAATGAGCAAACTGGAACTTGGTTGCCTCATAACATGCTACTACCCTTTCCATCCAAAATAAAGGGTAACACATTAATCACACAGTAACTCTGTCTACATACCCTTGCAGCCTTACCTTAACTTCTACGGTCATTTTATGTATTTTATTTCTTTATTTTTCTTATCACCACAAGTGAACTTTTTATTTTATTTAAGCCAAGTGTTTAATAATTTTTAGGTTTATTTCTCATGTAAAGTAATGATATGCGACCTTTTTTTTTTTACACATTGTCTTAAAATGTGCATTGTCTTCGGTTTGGGAATGCATTAAATTTATTTACAAATTATTCCTTATGGGAAAAATATGCTTGGTGCCCATCATTTTTGGTACTCATTTGGTACTCTCAGAACTCAATTAATGATGAGTACTGAGGTACCACTGTACCACTGGGAAAGAAACATAAACAGATGATTACATGTTGGACCAGAATTTAATTATATGATATTCTTAATAATCCTTTCTAAAATGTAAATATTGCAAATATTGTAATGGAACCTAATTCACATCGCTCAAAAAGAAATAATATGGAAATATCGCCCCCTCTCCAAATAGTTTCATTTCCTATGATTAGATATTGATGAAGATTCTACCAATTTCTGCTCTTATAAGTGTGCCTTTCAGGTGATATCAGTTTGCAAACCGGAGAGCTTGCCCCCTCCTTTGTTTGGGGCAAAAATTGGATCTATAAAGGAATTCTTAGCTTTCTCATGACCTCCTTGACTTTTACTGTCTAGGTTGTTGCTACTATCTATTATGTCAGGGAAATGCTGGAAGCTGACAGCAGGTTAGTGAAAGAGTATCACATCACTGCACGTGCACCCCTAGACTAATAACTTGCAACCTAAAGGTGCAATGTAGGATGATACTCAAACAATAATACTGAAAATTCATCTGACAGTCCCCTAAAGAATTGTATCTGGAATAGTAGACCTCTAGTTTGTTGTTGTCATTATTGCTTAAATACAACAATTACTTTCCTTTGTCTGCCTTCTCTCCCTCTCCAGTGTCACACTACTTCTCTTTCTATTACCAACTAAAAGCAAGTAAGAGAAGCATTTGAGAAGTAGTTGCTGTTGGATAGGACTTTGAAGACTGAGAATTAGCAAGCCAAAGTTTGAATTCTGAGCTCTTGGGATCTGGTAGATTTCCTCCTGATCTCTGACCTTCCACATGTTTCAAGTTCATCTCACATGATTTAGAGAGCTCACTAGTTTTCAGTCACAGCAACTGCATAATAAATCATCCACATACTACAGCTACATAGGAGAAACATCAAAGACAACAGCTCATATGCATTTTAGGTAAGGATAAAGCTGGATCTTGGTTTTTCTTCCTTCCTGAATTTTCTCTATGTACAGTAATTCCTCTTGCATGTAATTTCACCCCATGATTTGGAAATGTAAATACACAATACAAAAACCTGAAAGTATAAAATGGAAAATAGTATTTGCATTGCTCAGATTACAGAGTTTGTAAAATCCTGCTGTCTCTAATACAGTAAAATACAATGAAAAAATTATTTACCATGAATATTGGTGACAGTTGTAACTGGAGTACAATATATTTATTGGACTCAGCTTGATTACATTTATTGCATTATTCAACTTGAGTGGCAAATGCATAGAGTCTCTCATTTCATTTATGAATACTTTGAATGCAGAATGCCATGTCTTGATGCTAAAACAAGGTTCAGATGAAAGTGGTTATTCCCCCCCTTAAAATCTACACATATTTCTTTAGAGCCCTTTTTTGCACTTTTACCTTCTGAAGACTGCAACATTGAGTAATCTCTAGCTTTACCTAGCCAAACTAATGTACCTTATCAGTTCATAATTACAAATGTATAAACCAAAGATTTTAAGGATAGTGCTTGATATTAATAGGGGGAAATACACAGCTGAAGGTCACATTGGGATCTAATTGTCTTTACTCTTATTCATTTCCTCTTATATCTCATTTTTGTGTTGCAACCATGAGAGAAGAGCTGAATGGATAAAGGAGAGAAGAAAGATCTCCCAAAGTGGCTTTATTCTGAGCAGCAATATATAGCTTCAACTTCTAAGTATAGAGTCTCTGAAATAGCAAGGAAAACAAAGAAAAACATGCTGCAACATCATAACACAAACTCTATCCCTATCATATCTTCACCTGTATGCATCGGTTGCAAATTACCTTGGACATGTCCATGGTTGTCATGGAGAACTTGACTTTTTGAATTTTCCCAGAACCCATCCCCTTAAAATTGAGGGACCTCAAACCCTAGTACAGAATAGAGTACACATCTAAAGGACCTCCAAGCCCAGTCCTGAGTCCATGCCTTGTAGAAGGAATCCTGTTGGACACAATGGCAGTCATACACAAGCAGAACTCCCAAATTATCCCCATTCCCAACTTGACACGTAAACAGTCCAACCCCTAAAGCAGAATATGTAGTCATAGACAAAGTTCCTTTAATGGTAACCACTTCTTCCTTCCTTGCCCAGAGAGTTTTAATGGCTATGGGTTAGCAGAAGCCATTGATTTTTCATCATTACTGTATACTTAAATGAAATCTACAATAAACATTTGAATGCTATTGATAATGATAAACATTAGTAGAAAACTGCAGCCCACAGAACTTGTATTTTTGAACATGCTGCTGTGTTGGAAACACACTGCTGCATCAAAGAGATACTTGGCTTACTCTAATGGACTTTCCTTAGGTGTTCAACTTTCTTTCTTTTCAGAACACTTTGGAAATGTCCACAAAGATTCCCAAAATAAATTAAGACACAGCATGGCTCCTGCTTTCATGATTATGCATTTTTATGCACTGGCTTTTAATTTTAAAAAGTGGGCTACTGTATGAAACCTTAGCAATTATAACAAGTGCAGTTCGATGATTCCGTACACATAAAAATGTCAACCTTTTCTGACATGTGGCATTGTGCAAATAGTTTAGAGAGGGGAAATTGGACCATCTACTGCCAAGTTAGTTTGCAGCATATGTGCTGACAGACACTACAAGCTTTTCTCAGCATTTGGTGCAAGAAGATTTTGATTGGGAATATTAAGAATGAGGAAAATATTTCTGTGAGCACAAAAAATATTTAATGACGTGAGTCATCCTTAAGCAGTCCCTGAAAAACTGTTTCGTGCTACTGTTGGCAAAAGCTTGAAAACCAAAAACCAACTGAGATAGCATCGATATATCCTTGACAGTGGCTATAAACATAAGAAAGAATGGGAGCCAGCAAGAAGGTGCCATCAGAGGCACCCCCAGTTTTCTGTTAGTTCCTGTAGTATACACTATACTATAAGAATAACAACAACATAACATAACACAACATAACGTAACACCACACTACACAATCTTTTCTATGACCCTGTAATCCTTGAATTTGGGATAGGAGTTGGGGCAACTGGGTGGAGTTGACCGTTTACTGGCTGGATGCCCTTCCTAACACCACATGGAGTTGGCAGCAAATATTTTTTTATTTGCATCCTAGGAGGGAAACATCTGCTGTATAGAATTGAACTCTCAGTTTTCTGAGGGGGAGGTGAGTGTCTTCACCATTAGGTCACCATGCCGCTCATAATATCATTTATTATGTATATATATTATATTATGATGCAGTATAGTATAGTATAGTATAGTATAGTATAGTATAGTATAGTATAGTATAGTATAGTATAGTATAATAATACTGTACTATACTTACTATAGTATACTACAGTACAGTACAGTATTATAATACAATATAATATGATACAATATAACACAATACAATGCAATCCAATCCAATAACAATATTTATAGGTCAATCATATTTAGGAACCACCCATCTGTCTCCCAGGGCTCTGGGTGGTGTACAATAAAATAGTAAAATATTTAAAGCATAAAACCTACATACAGTTTTACAAAGACAAGACATGGACTCTAACCAGCCCAATAGCTTTGTGTTCCTGTGTGTGCCTCAAGCAAGGCTGCAGAGCCATGTTATGCATTTCTAGAAGGCCAGGAGAAGGGGGGTTCATCTCACCTCTTGGGTGACTGCACCCCACCAGTCCAAATTCTTTAATTGACAGAGTCTGCAACATATTATCCCACATGACAGGGTGGGATGGGTTGATGTAATAAGATGAAGACAGTGTTCTGTTCCTGGTCTTCAAACACCCGAAGGCATACTTGGCTGTATGCCACAACTAATGAGGAGATAAGCAAACACCCCCCCCCCCCCGCTGAGAGCCCAGAATATTATCTCAATTAAAACAGGGCTTGATATCAACTCACGAATTCTCCTGAACAACCTTTCCACGTGGTTGACGTAGTAAAACTGTTGCTTCCTGCAACATCTTTTCCAAGGTTTTAATATGGAAAAGAAGGCAAGAAGAGCTCACAGATACAATGAAATTTATGAAAAGAAGCTTTTCTTGGAAAACTTTCCATGGTGTCACTGATACAAATGTTGAAAGTAAAGAGGCAAAAGATATAACAAGGTTGAGAACCAAAGTTTGTGTTGTGGCTGAAAACCCGGTCCAAATCGGTGAAAGAAAACTCAAGAAACCGGGTCCGTTTGGATGACCACGAGGGTTCCCATTTTATTCAAACCACGAGTAAAACTCACGATGCGGATCCTGTCAGTCAAGAAGCAAAGCTTAAGGGAAGCCATGGCTTTTTATATTTGCCGCGACTTCAAATTCCTGCGCTTCCCATTGGCTGGTGGGCCAGCCAATGGGCATCGACATCCTGACAGCCAATCGGCTGTCGGGTCATCCGTTCAAGATGGCGGACCAGTGTGAGGACTCTGGTCGCGCATGCGCAGTATACAACAGTTTTGATCTTTCATTCATTTTATCAAAGAAAAGGGTGACGTACGTGATCTGGGGTAAAGCTATCAAGCTAGTAAAGTCTGTTTCCAAGAGCAAATATATCAAAAGCAGGATAGAAGAAAAAGAGGGGAGGAAAGGTAAGTCAAAGAGAAAAATGTTGGTGATGCTTATCCAGCTGATAAGCCAGTGATTTTGCTGGAAACGTAGGAGGTTATCTTAGGTTCCTCAACCTTAAGAGAGAGAAAAATGCAGTTCTTCCAAGACAGTTGATAAAATATTGAAGATCATTAGAAGATCACTGTTGTATATAGCAAAAGGCTTGAAGTTCATTGTAGCTTTCTTTGAGTCCTGTTGGGAAAATAAGAAATACTAGTTGTCAGTTTAAAAGTAGAAATGTAGCATATAGGCTGAGTATATGATAAGTAGACACAATGTCTACTCTTTCTTATGATTAAGAACACAAAGAGAGTGCTTAGAGTCAACCTTGTGCTCAACCAAAGCATTAGAGAGATTATGATGTTTTAAATGTTGTCTTCCTGTGTTCACACAGTACACAAATGGCTTTTGCAATTCATTATCCTGCACTGAAGAAATAGAAGGTTCTTCAGATTTGCAGCTCACATCCCAAATCTTCTTTGCTCTTTGGAACTTTTTACAAGGTTCTTCGGCTCTTGATTGTGTGATTGATTATGTGCCATCAAAGTCACTACTGACTCTTAGCAACCACATAGATACATTTTCTCTCTAGTAACCTGCCCCTAGCCTGCTCTTTCAGATTTTCTAACTCAATACGCTTCTTATGCTGCTTCTTCAAAGTCCAGGTTTCATTTCTATGGAGTCTCAAAGGCAATACCATGGTTTGCGCAATTCTGATCTTGGTAGATATAGACACACCACAGTGTCTAAATAACTTTTGCAAGGCTGCTTCATGGCTGTTTTACCAAGTGCTAATCTGTGGTGTATTTCTTGACTGCTGGTTCCTTTCCTTTTAGATGCTCTTGGAAGCTAAGCAAAATCGTGTGTGTGTGTGTGTGTGTGTATTCCATCATCACTCATAGACACTCCCTTTTATGACCCTATAGTTCCTATTTGGGATAGAGACAGGGCGACTGAATGAAGCTGAGCATTTACTGGTCAGATATTGTTCCTAGTGCCCATGCAGCATTCATAGCAGATATTTTCTGTTTGAACCCTAGGAGAAATATCTGCTGCTACCTAGGATTGAACTCTCAACCTTCTGAGTGGGAGGTAAGTGTTTTTACCACCAGGCCACTATGCCCCTCATCACTCATAAACATTATGTACATACTGGTGGAATAGTGTGTGTGTGTGTGTGTGTGTGTAAATATGTGCCTAGCCCCGGTATTTCCTGGGATTAGGGATTTGTCTATAAGTCTGGAGATGTATTTTGTGTTTCAATGTATTCTGTGTTTCTGTGCTTTGTGTGAATGTACCGATGGAGGCTCATTCAATTTCACTGCACGCATGTTGTGCATTGACAATAAAGATTTGAATTGATTGGCTACCATCCTCCTGACTTCCACAAGAGCCTGAAGATTGGCTCTGCCAGTTGGCTTGCGCCCCCAAAGCAGTTGACTGATGGATCAATATCAATAGTTAATGGACTCTTGTACATTCTGCTTTCTTGCTCTCTCCCCATCTCTTAGTTACATTTTGATTATATATGGGTTGTGTTTCATTTTCCTAATGTTCAGGGTTGTTGCAGTGTGCTTGTGCTAATATGAATAGTGTACTTACAGAGCTTCTCTTATGGAAGGTTGGATTGTTACTTTGGTAGTGGAGCACTTGGATGGTGTGGGTAGTTTACAATAGATCTGTTTTTAATTTGCCGTCACTGCTTCTGCTGATGGGAGTAGCCAGGAAGGCTGCATGGTGTTTTCTTCTTCTCTTGTGTGTTTTATTCTTTTGAAAATGTTAATTTCAAATCAAATCAAATTTTATTCATCACATGCACAGATCTACGTACTGTATCCATACTTTGGGTTGTATGCGTGGGAAGGCTGTATATTATATACAGTGCATTATGGTGTTTAAGAAAGATAAACATTCTAGTTTTTCTTTTGCCAAAGTTGGTACTTGGCAGAGAAACTGGTCCTACCTAGTTTAGGTAGCCAAAACTACATAAAAGAACATCTTTCTCTTCTGAAAGTTTTGACATTATTGCAGAGCTACACATACTTCCCGCAAAACATGTTTGAAAATGCAGATACTGTACATGATTTTTCATGTTTAGTGTGATTCAACCCAGCTATTAGAAAAAAGATTCATGAGGTTGTTCCAACATGTTTTATCAGTCCAAGTGATTACACTAACATTCTGAAGAACAAAGATTGCAAAATAATATTTCAACATGACTCATTTGCTGACAAGTTGAAACAAACTCTGAAGAATACACAGTCCTAGTTCACTGCCATGTGAGGAATACTTTATCAAACTTTCTTAAAAATAAAACCTCCAAAACTGTTACTATTTTCAAAGGTGCAAATGCAAAGGTGCAAATGCAAACTTAAAAAGACAAAAATTCATGGACAACATGCTAAACCAGGTAGAGATTTTTGACTTTTTGCAGATCTCAGCAAAAAAAAAAAAAAAAAAAAAAAAATAGAAATGGAAGAGAAAGAGAGATTAAAGCATCTTTATCAAATGTAAGAAGAAGCAGCCCATTTGATTAATAAGCATCTGCTCAATTAGCATGGATAGCTTTGCTATAGCTTGTTTAGCCATGCCAAATCTTTCTCCTTTTTACCAAGCCAGCATTTTGCACTCAACCAGTATATTCCTGACTCAAAGTTGGGTTTTGAATGCATAGATTTAAGTAACTTTTTTATTTCAGCTGGAATAGAAATAACAATTAAAATAGGCCTGCTTGCAAACTAAATCTAAATGGAGGCCTGTTCCAAATATTGTTGCAAGCTCTACAAACCCTGTTGCAATAGATTCATATTTTCAGAATTTTCTTCAGGATCTTTGCTGTTTTTTGTTAATCAGGAATAATTTGTTCTTGATTTACTATCAAGAATGATTTATTCTCAATAACTATAAAATAACTCATATTGTAGGCTAAATAGTAAATTGATGTTATTACACTAACATACTGTGTGGGAGAGTTCGTTTGCAGTCAGTTTTCACAGTTGTTTCAAAAGGTTGAGTTCTTTTTGTTTTGTTTTTTGCTTCTACCGCCAAGTGATTTGATCTACCAAACAAGTTTTTCCCAACCTGGCACCTTTCAGACATGTTGGGACTGCAGTTCCTCACAGTCTTATATGTTATCCTGGATGGGAATTCTAAGTGTTATCTGAGTACATCTATAAAGACCTTTATAAAATGTTATATTGCAAAATGTTTTTTCCAGCTTGGCTCATTCCCAGGTATGGGTCTAGGCTCAGTTCAAGGTTCAGTTTTTTACAGATTTGAATCCACCCCCCCCCTCTACTTCCAATGACACTTCTGCTCCCTCAACCAGAAAAAAAATGTTTTTAATCCAGGGGATTTCCTCAGATCCTGCTTTTCTTAAGTATTTTGCTGCTGCTATTGTTCTTACCTTCTTGCAAATACTTCCAGAGCATTTTAATTCTTATTTTAATTGTTATTTAATATTAGGTACACTTAATCTTAGCAAAAAAGGCCAAGAAGTGATGGGCTGATAAAGGCAAATGAAGATTTGAAAGATGGAAGAATTCTACCTCAACTGAGAAGCAAAGGATTTCCAACTATGTTTTCAGCAAAGGTTAAAAAAAAAGGAAATTGCTGTTTAGTATTTAGTAAATGAGAGGGACAGCCTGAGTTCATTACCACCTGGAGCAGCTGTTGAGCCCTTGAAATACAGAGTCAGTGGACCCAGATCAGACTTGCTAATATTCAGTCTTAAAGCAAGGACTATTGCAATTGAGGGATGGAAGAAATAAATTACAGTAGGTGATAATGTATATCTAGCGGAAGAATTTATAGTACTAAACCAGGGCTGTCAAATTCATGGCTTGTGGGCCAGATGCATCATGTGCTGGCCCAGCCCCCACCCGGTTTAGCAAAGGGGAAAAAAGTCCTGATATGTTATGTGATGACACAAATTTGACATCCCTGAACTAAACTGTCCTGGGTAGGTAGAGACAACTGGATATAGGTGGTTCTTCAGATAGCTAGGCTCTGAAGGTTTTACAAGTGAGAATCAGAATCTTGAATTGCATCTGGAAGTTATTATCTTGAAACATATATAAAGATGGATGGCTCCCTGGAACCTAGAGTCTAGAGCAACATATTTTATGGGTGAACCCAAACATTACATACAAAATGGTTTCTTTTTTGAACGAAACAGCAATTGAGGCCCATATTTGTATATCAGGGTACTATAATTATAAGGATGGTGATTTGAATTTTTGTTGTTAGTTATGTTACAGAATAGTTTTATTCATTTTTTGTATTATGATATGGCCTTAAATGTTATGTAAATAAGTTAGCAATATTATTTATTATACTATTTTTCTTATGGAACAGTGTTCAATATAATCTATATATAAAAGCAAGGTGCAAAATGTAGGAAGTATATTGATAATAGGACAACACAGCCATATTAAATCACGCTTCAGATTTAAAAAAAAAATATCCTAGTAAGCAAACATGATTAGAACAAGATCTAAAAAGAAATCTGACTTTTACTGTGCTAATAAAAGCTGGGTGTCTCCATACCAGATGGTTGCAGTTGTGTGATTCCATGCTACTGTCTTTGGGCAGTTCTACATTGGACCTTAAGCTGCTTATCTCCTGACTGCTCTCAGCTGTTTCTTATATCAACTGAAGAAATACAATTCTGGATTGCTGTGGGGTGGCTCAGTCTGAAGTATAGTCACTACAAGACCTGACTGACCATCCCTTGATTCTGGGCAGGGAAGACAAACCTCACTTGCTGGTTCCTGTATGGATTGATTTGCATTCCCTTCCTTTTCCTTTTAGGGTCTGTTCTGTTTTCACTAGTCTACTTTCCTTTGCTTTTCAGATGTTTGCACACATGCATGCTCTCAGCCTCCTACCCACATTATCTTCTTTAACACCAACACTTGTTTTATTTTTCTCCATGTGGTACCATTACTGTTGTGATGGCACAGTAATGAGACCAATAAGGGAACAGATAGGAGCAGAGGAACATTCCTATGATTTTTTTGTACTTCCATGGAAATTTTATGGCAAGGAAGAACAGATAAATTGGCTTCATGGAAAGAAAGCAGGGACATTGCAATGCTGGAAATTATAATTATTGTTAAAATGTTGGGTGAGGAAGACAAGCTTTGCTGTATTGTGTGCAGAATGGAAAAGAAGCCTGGACAGGAACAGAAAAGTGTTGAACAGAGCATGAGTTTCTAGGGGGAAGATAATCCACTGATTTAAAGAGCCATTGTTGGATGAATTACAAAATTACATAAAAAATAGCAATGGCTGACCAGTAGAGAACATAGCAGCCTGGCAGGATGAATAGGCCACACAATGTCATATGCCATTGGTGGCGAACCTATGGCACAGGTGCTAGAGGTGGCACTCAGAGCCCTCTCTGTGGGCATGAACACTGTTGCCCCAGCTCAGCTCTACTGCGTTTCTCCATGGCGTTTCTCGCCTTTGTTTGCAGAGAAACAGAAGTTTCCCTACAAACTACATAACAGAAGCTTGCAAAAGCCTCTTGCAGAGCTGCCAGTATTGGGATACCCCATCTCCCACTGGCCAGCTGGTCTTTGGATCTGTGCTGTGCACATGTGCACTCAATATATATATAGAGAGACTTGCAGTTTGGGCACTCTGTCTCTAAAAGGTTCGTCATCACTGTCATATGCAGTCACTGGAAGGAAGAGAGTGCGTTTGCAGGCATTGCAGCTAATCAGAACTGGAATTGCTATGACTTTCTCTCTATGGAGATTCTCAGCTGTCCAGGTCATGGTTGTCCCAAAATACTTTTTCAAGAGGCAATTGGACTTTCTGGTTTTTCTTTGGAGACACTTTGCTTTTCATCCAAGAAGCTTCTTCAGCTTCTCTCAGACCTGAAGAAGCTTCTTGGATGAGAAGCAAAACATCTCCAAAGAAAAAACAGAAAGTCCAATTGCCTCTTCAAAAAACACTTTTGGGACTGACTTTCTGAAGTACTTAACATCATTAGATTTTTGGATAGCATTGGAAAACAAGAATGCAGGATACATTTGCAATGGGCTAGGAGGTAGAGATCTTTTTCTGGGGTTGCTAAGAACTGACACTCACTTGATGGCACATAATCCATCAGGAATGGGAAAAGGACAACGTTATCTATTCCTGTACTCAGGCAGCAGCAAGTAACTTACAATATATTGAAGGCCAGGAAGAAAGAGCACATTGGCCTTCTGTTGAGGTGACCTCATTGATTTCTCACTTGTGGTGTACCTCAAATTACACTTTAAGCAATTTCCCTTTTACTGAAAGGAAGTTATGGAAAGTTTGTGGGTAAAACTGAGCTCTCGGATCCTGTGGCTGGATTGGTTTCCTTTTAGCTGAAACTTTCATGTAACCCATTCCTGATGGTATGCAACATATACATTTAACTTTGGACTAAAATGAAGCTTGCCCACATACCTCTAGATTCAGCTACCAAATATAAAAAAAAGTGTTGCATAGAATCTTTAGGACAAAATATCTTTAGGCTACATAGAAAACTGAATTTCACATTAAGGACTCGTGTTAAAGGTGAAAGATTGGATAAATCTGTATGACACTAATAAACATTTATTGGTCAAACCCATTATTGCTTATTAAAATATGACATCCTGGCACCAATACTGGGAAAAATAGAATGTATGAGAAACGTAATGAATGAGTGACTGAAAGGCTGTGTTGGGAACCCGAGAACAGAATGCTAATGGAAGCTGAATCAGTGCACTAACTGAAATGTTCCCTTCCAGGCAGGGTTGGATCACATTTATGGAAGTATCAGCATGGGAGTGTCATCCAGGAACTGCCAATTTTTTCTTCAGAAGTATTTTGCTAACTCAAGAAAATGAAACTCTATGTACGTACTTGTGTGAGCCAGAAGAACAGGCACAATACCCTTCAGGCTCTTTTTGTTTTTGCTTCAGAAACTACTTCTATATCCAGCTGTCTATAAGAAACATTTCCAAGTCTTTCTTTGCAGAACATCACATTTTATGAACTTCCCACTCTTTGCTTACAGATCTCCAAATATATAAATACAGATATTTTGAGGGTGAAAATTCACTGCATGTAGAATGATTTGGCAACAGTTTTAAGGGAATTATAAGATAGTGGCATGCAAATTCAATAAATAAATAGAGAAATAAATACCAGCTTTGCCACATCTATATGTTTTGAATCCTGTAATGAAGAATATCTTAAAACAGAGCCAGGGAGCTTGGAGCACTCCAGAGTTCTGCTGAATTATCTCTTTGCAATCAAAGACAACAAAATCAGTGATGAAGACAGACTGAAGGTATTGTTCCGTGGTATCTGGAGAGAGAAAGATTTTTCTCTTCTCTCCTATAATAATCTGATGAGTAATTTTATCAGGTAGTTATGCTTATATAGCAAGAATTGTCCACAAGATGTCAGTATGTGATGGAAAATGAAAGGGTCCCATAGCCCTTGGGTAAGTTAAAATAGAATTATGCACAACAACTCAATTCAAAATACAGCATTAATTAAAAGGGATACTTAGAAGAGTATCTTATCTTTATCTCTGTCATCTATCTTTCATCTCTCCCTCTCCCATCTATCTATATCTTTCATCTCTCTCTCTCTCTTTTCTGTGTATCATCTATGTATCATTTATCTCTAAAAATCTGTCAACTGTGAATTAATAATTTTATGGAATGAACTATAAGACTACTGAAACCTTGCTATAAATCAAGTTCAAACCTTAATAATTGAAATTGAATGAGTTGACCATTTTTATAACCTTACTGTCAATTGTTTTTCATCTTAATGTGCACTGTACTGTATGTACAGTGCACTGTATATTTTTAAAAAGCCAACAAAAAACAATTCTTCACAATAAATTTTGTTGACCATCAGTTTGCTATAGTTTTCAGGCATTCTGCTTCTGATATTCTTCCTTTTTAAATTCACTGGTTTCTTAACTTCACTGATCCTTTATACTTATCTTTCTATTTTTCAGTTTCAAAAAAGAAGAAATAGAAAAGGGGGGGGGAATCATTCCATTGTCCCCACAGTGAGATACCCAACAAAATATTTTTTAGTTCTAGCACCTGGATTACAACTCTTTCATTGTGGCACTTTCTTTGAATAATTGTGATACCACTAAAATGTTAATCAATATTCATTACAGCTTAGCCCATAAATAACAGAGGCCTCATTCCTTAAGTGCTATATAATAAAGATTCCTCTTTTGATAGTAATTTTAGTGTCATGGTAACCTGCTCAACAGCCAGGAAGACAAGAAGAACAAGAGCAGTTGAGGATGTAGGGTATTTCCATGCCATCATCATTTGTACTCCCCAAACTCTCATAAACTGTCTGCAGGTGATCTCAAATTGTTTTTATTTCTGCTAACTAAAAATACTGAGAACCAGTAACCCAAATTACTGCCCTCCTTCAAGTTCTAAAATTCTTGCAACACAAAATGAATGAATGAATAAGAAGGAAGGAAAGAGAGAAAGAGAGAAAGAAAGAAAAACAAAGAAAAAGAAAAAAGTGAAAGAGAATCATAGCAGCCTGGGCCTTTTGTTGCTCTAGGAGTGAAGATTAAATGGAAACAGAGAAAACACAATAATTAATGTTAGTAATCTTTTTGTTTAAAGAATCAAGAAAATTTGCAAAGCTGTTAAGCAAGAATGTCTGTACCAGGATCAGTAGAAAGAATGAGGAGAGTGAACCAAAAATTGACAAAGGCCTGCAATGGGAAAATGATCTGCAGCATAATTTTCACAATCTGTTCTCATTGGAGTGGTCCAGGAGAAGGGATTCATAAAAATAAATAAGCTATATTACTTCAGGTTTTTGAGACTGCTTGATGCCATGGAATCTTAGAGTTGCTTTCAGACCGATGTGCGTCGAGATGTGGCTGTAAGAGAAAAAAATGCTACAAATTATTAATTTGTTTTTTAAAAATGATTTATTTCAAATCTATTAAGAGTAGAATGATAAGGTTGTGAAAGAAGCTCCTCTAAATTGTCTACATGGTTAATTAAATGTCTTTCTTGTTAGATCTCCTGTACTGCTAGTTTCATTCCTCCATGCCTAAGGATTTGCAATGAAGGTGTGTAAACATTAACAGAGTTTGATGAAACTGGAAAGGAATTTACACACACACACTCTCTCTCCATACTATCTGATAAAGGAGAACCATCCCAAATTATATAGGTCCTTTAGGGGCCTTAAACACTTATCTGTTATGGAGCCTAAAACAATACACATCATTAATTAAAAAAAAACAAGAAACCAAAAGTTGCTTCCATTAAAGCAAAACAGTTGAAAACATTATTTTAGAAACATTTAACATAAGCATATTGAAAGCCAAAATCTGGATGGAGTAATATGCATGATATTATTTGTAAGGTGAAAAAGGCACCATCAGAATTGTTAAATTAAATGAGATGGGAAATGGGAAGAGAGAGGAGGAAAAGTGATCAACCTGCTTGTTCCATAAGAATCTTGAAATATAAACATATGTTGCAGATGTACCTTGATGAATCTTTTTATTTGGTCAGGATATTTGTAAAAAGAAAGTGAAAGAAAATAGACTTTTGTACATATTTTAATATTTAATTCACATAGTAAACCCAACTCCAACAATTTGGTAACCATAAAGTCACTCAGAAGAATATTGTTGTTTAAGGTTGATTACCTTTTAACCAACAACAAGCCAATTTATGGAATGTACTGCCATCATGTGGTCATAGAACAAAACTATCAATTCAAGAAGAGCTCATTTGAACCAATAATAAATATTTCGCTTTTGGGTTAAATAGATAGCAAGAAAAATAGTTACTTTCCCCAGATATTTCAAATCGCCAGTCTACCCTAATAATTGTGTACATTTTGACTAACATGAACTGAGCATCCTTCTCCAATTGTTAAATATAATTTGTTTTATGTGGCAATTGCAACTGAAATGTTGCAAGAATCTCCTCTGTGAAAGTAGAAACATTGAAACAATATTTCAAGTTTTGCATTACTTGAACATGCTAGTCTTCCTATATCTATCAGAAGATGACTGATCGTTGGAAAGGTGAAGAGAAGGCACTAATATTAAAAAATATAACCTCAAGCTATCTGTCATGATCATGCAATTAAAACCCCACCCATTTTTATGAGTACAATGTACACAAATACAAAGGGATGGGGCTTCAGTTATGCAATCATGTTTGCCATCTTGACTTTTTTGACCCCTCTTTCCTGAAGATTTCACTGTCTCAAGATAATCTATGATATCCTTGCAGTTACATTGCAGAGTTTTGGGAATCTTTATTGGAAATTTCATCTATCACTTATATAAGCAGGACTCTTCCTTTTTTATGAACTGTCTCTCCTGATATCTTTTCAAAATGGCTCTTTTTTTTGGGGGGGGAAGGAAGGGACTTAGTTATTCTCATTGACTTTTAATATAGTAATTGTGCTAATTTTATCAATGATAACTTGCTGCTAATATCTGAGTTTTCTTTAATCTTGGGTTGAAACCTTTAGATACAATTTCAAAAGTTGCTACCAACTTTTAATGTGATAGAAGAGAGCTATAATTAGCAATGAATAAAGTTGAGCATAAGTGAAGGCAAGGAGAGACAAGAGGGAGAAATTCTCAAGATCGTGGATACCAAGGGTTATACCCAGTTAGGCTCAGTTTTGGTGAATTCCATTTTGATTCTGTCCATCCAATGTCTCCTCCACATTTTTACCTTTATCTAAGAGTATAATAGTAAACTCTTCTTCAATGTGATCAGGATTCCTAGTGATAGAAGTAACACATGGAAACTTATCAAGGACAGATCCAACCTAGAACTTAAGGATAAATTTCCTGACAGTGGATCAATTAACCAATGGAACAGCTTGCCTTCAGAAGTTGTTGGTGCTCTATCACTGGAAGTTTTTAAGAAGTTATTGGACAGTCATTTGTCCAGAATAGTATAGGATCTCCTGCTTAAGAAGGAGGTTGGATCAGAAGACCTCCAAGACCCCTTCCAAATCTATAATTCTGTATTCAGTATTATATGGACACCTCAGTAAAGTTCAGAGCTGGCAATGGTATGCTGTCTTCCAAGACATTTTTTTCAGTTTTTAGCCTTGAAATGTCTGTTTTCCATCAAGATGCTAACCAGACCAGCTTAGTTTCTGAACCCAGAGCAGGGTCAGCCTGCTGCTGTCATGAAGAAATGCATCATAAAATTCTCAGGAATGCAGAATCCAAAGAAGAGTAATACACTGCAGAAGTTCTTTTTGTTTTTGTTCCCAGACATGCACAATGTGGAGTTCTTGGTCTCTGACTCTCCTCTTGGTAGGATATAGTTGGCTAGGTCTTTGCCTCTCCCTATCAGACATTTTCTTACACAAATCTTTATGTTGGGATTATAATTCTGCCTCACTACTCATTGTACAGATTAGAATTCCACTTGAGGAACATTTCATTCACATTCACAAGTGGAACTATTTCAGGGCTCTCATTGCCCAAGTATCAATTAAAGTATCATTGGTGGCACAGTGGTTAGAGCACAGTACTGCAAGTACTGTAATATTTCTGTTGACTGCCGGTTCAAATTCTACCAGGCTCAAGGTTGACTCAGCCTTCCAACCTTCCAAGGTGGGTAAAATGTGGACCCAGATTGTTGGTGGCAATATGCTGATTCTGTAAACCACTTAGAGAGGTCTGGAAAGCACTATAAAGTGGTATATAAGTCTAAGTGCTATTGCTATTTGAGTGGTTTGGCTGACAGTCCAATTTTAAAAAAATGGTTTAAAACATAGTTGTCATAATTCAGCTTACTGGTTTAAATATACCACTTATCTTCACCCCAAGCTGATGCTGTGGGAATTTTTGTAATATAGATAAGCAAGCTTCTAAACTTTTCAGGGGAATGGTAAAAATGAGTATGAAGCTAATGCCTTAGACTCAGGCTGGTTGTTCATATCCTGGCAAAAATGACTCACCTCACCCTTCTACCCAAGAGAGTATTTAGTGTGACTCTCATTTTTAATAATAGAGAAAAATTAAGAACACAATTACTTCTACTATTGATTTTAATTGAATAATTAAATCTTGCAAAAAGGCATTTGTTTACAGATATTTTTAAATGCAGAGAGAGAACTGGCCAAATGAAACTTCCAATAATTTGTTATTCCAGACAGTATATGCATCTATTTCCTAATTGAACAATGGGCACAATTGTGATCTATCCCTCTATGTTGTTTGCATGTGAGAACTCTTCATAGAATTTTCAAGAAATGAACTAAACTCAGCCATTGCTTATTTGTGATTTATTCAGTATTCCCAATCTGTTTGCTTTATTTAAGCCATACAGAGTTGTTTGCTACCTCAGTGAGCAGTAGTAACATTTTAAAAAAGATGAAGAACAAATTAACAGGCATTTTACTTCCTCATTAGTTTTCTTTTGTTTCATGTGAATGTTGAATTCCATTAGAATTACCATTCTACAAACATTCATGTGTGACCCAAGTTCATAACAACAAAGCTAGGAACAATTTCAAAGACAAATGTGCTCTTGCATACATTATTAGGGCAATTTTTGATAAGCATACTTTGAAAAAACAAAGCAAGTGAATTACATTTTAAAATAAACTTTAACTATTATGCAGTTGTCTAAGAAATTGAAAATTTTCATTGCTGGATAATAATTCTTGCATTAAAATACCATTATTAACAACATAAGAGGAAAACATTGTCAAATTTGCTAAAAAACAACATTGGAAATTGAAGAGAGGAAACATGACAACATAACATAATGGGAAAATGAAAGTGCCAAGTCAGCTTCTCAACTAAACCATTGGAACTTGGCCATAGAACAGGAAAAATGAGAGAGAGCATAGAAGAAGACAAAATCCTGAAAATGGAAGTAGAAAAAATGAGGACTGACAATTTATTCACTGCTCAGCATCCAAGAAAAATCCAAAGGGGGACACATTCTGTTGTTTGTATGAGGTTTGCTTTGGGCTATATTTTTCTGAGATATGATGACAATTTTGATGACAAATCTCTCAGTCTCTCTCTCTCCCCCTCCTCTCTCTCCCCCCCCTCTCTTTCACAAACACACATATATTTTGACTGATAATTTCTCCCCACAAACATAGAAATGCATATACTTACTTTTCTTTTCACAAAATGTCTATTTGGAACCATGCCAACAGAAAAAAATCAGGCCCTTCTGATTTGCAATATTGTACACCCCTCAGAGGCTTTCTCTGAAGGCGGTGGGCAGTTTAGAAATAGGAAATAAAAATAGGAAATATATATATAGATATATAAATAAAAGGGCTCAGAGCATGAAAAACACGTTCTCATTCTTGCAGTTCACATCTTTCCATGCTGAATATGAATACTTATGAATGCAAATGAGAAATGTATTATTTTCATGCAAATGCAAATAGACCTCTCCAAAGGAACACTGATAAAGTAGCAGAACACCCCATCCACCCAGCCCCAAAGCCTTGGGACGTTTTATGGACAGGGAGGCCAAAAGGCTGGTCATAAAGCCCCATCCTTTGACATGTGTGTTGTTGCTATGAGAAAAACACAGTTTTTCTTTAAACAAGGGAACCCAAAATGATCCAAGATAGATGGAACAGACTATACCAGGGGTGGGCAATTATGGCCCCTTTATTTATATAGAAATTTTGGGAGTTGAAGTCCACAATCATAAAGGGGCCATAATTTCCCACCCCATGGACTATACTGTTTATTGGAACATGTTTCAATGACCACCTAGCTACTTGCCAAAAAACTGTGGGAGACAGCTTCAGTTGAAACAACTGAAGGTTATTTATGTTCAGTTTGTTACCCTTAGAAAGATAAAATAAAGTGGCTCTTGCCCTTTTGATAAACTATGAGAACCTTTCTGTTTTCTTTCACACTAGCAGAATCCTTTTAGATAATATTAGCACATACCATCAACAGTGTTGTTTATTGTATCTGTGTCCCTTTAGACCATTCCATTCTCACTTGGAAGGAAAGACAGCTGTCTGGTTTCTGTTATCTGTCTCATTTCCAAGGTTGTGGCACTGAGCCCTGTCTTTTTAAAGACTTAAACAGAACATATGATCTATTTCTAAGGTAATAAAAGGAGTTAGGACCCCAGGAGAATGCTTGAATAAGATTAATGAGTTATTACCTATCCTTCCTAATTAAGCCAGTATGCTTGCTCAAGTGTTTGGATTTCATGAATGGAGCGGGACTGGGATATTTGGTTTGTAACTATAATCAGAATGCATGAAGTTCCACTATTTTTCTTGGCAGTAATTGCCCTACTTTTGTAAGGTAAGCCGCAAATGGTCTTTTATGGTATCCAGATCCACAAAACATAGAGAGCTTTTCATTTACCCTTATTTAGTCATTTATTTAATTTAAAGCTCTCAAAAAGGATTTAAATCCTCTTTAAGTTGCCCCTTAACTGCAATTGTAGTATATAGGGGGTTGTACACTATTAGCTTTAACTATTAGCTCACATTACTCATAGTAATTACACAGATTCCATTGTGTTTACTGTGGCACTAATTTCCTTATTAATGCTAGGAGTTATTGTGATGAAATATTAATTTGCTTGTAATGGCATACTTAGCAAAAGCATAATTATACTAGAACTTCATAACTTGGTATGTGCCAAAAGAAAATCACTGTAGCATAGAAGTGTTGCCCCAAAGTAAATACTCACTAGATTTACCTTTTGAGGATAAAAATAAACAATGATCTAGCCATTCATACACCAAGAATTTATATCCAATATGCAACTAACAAATTTGTCAGAATCCATATGAGAATCTACTTTTCCAAGTAGAGATATATGGATTAGTCTAATATAGTAGAACTTTTAAAATCTATTCTGCTTCATATTTATTTACATACAGTAGGTAGACAATCTGTATTCATTATCTTTTGCAAATTTCTATTTACTTACATAGTTTTAAATACAACTTTCATTTTCACATAGTTTTCTCTATACTACTCCCTGATATATCTAGTTTTACATCTATAATTTTTCCAAAGTACTTTTTGTTATAGCCGAAAACCCGGTCCAAATCGGTTAAGGAAAACACAAGAAACGGGGTCAGTATAGATGACCGCGA
>JAEANM010003551.1:0-22206 GCA_017656035.1 Myanophis thanlyinensis
CCCAAGCTGCCGCCGCCCCCCGAAGCCGCCACCGCCCCCCCAAGCCGCCACCGCCCCCCCAAGCCGCCGCCGCCCCCCCAAGCCGCCCGACACTGACGCTGCCCCCCCCATGCCGACGCCCCCCCGACGCCGACCCCCCCCGTCCTCTTTTTTTGGCTATGAAATATGGTCAACCTAATGTATATGTATATATATATATGTTTCTTTTTTTGTGGAGGTACTTGGTTTCCCATAAGGGTATGATCAACTGAAGAGAGCAAATGAGCTCGAAATAGATCTATATCGGCCTCCCTGAATTTTTAAAATACCAGCAGTAAAAACTATTAACCAACACACACACACACACACACATTGCAAGAGACAAATTACTAAGAAATAAGTCATCTAGAATTTAACTGTCAGGCCTCATTAGTTGCAGCTGGCATGCTTGTTTCAAAAGAGATAATATTCTCTTCAATTACATCTACATAACTCTTCATATGAAAATCACACTGAATTATTTTTGTTTCATCCAGTACAGATATAAATTTCATTATATAAGAAAATCTTTATTAAAAATAAAGAGCTTTCTCTAATTGGGCATGCATTTTCAGTGCAGCATGCCTTATTGTGGCTATGGGTTGGATAAAGGCTTAGACTTATTTAGAAGTAGCTCCAATAAAAATTATACATAACTTATTTCACTATCTTAAATTGTACCTACACTAATTAATCAATTTATTTATTTATTTAAACTTTTATACCGCCTCCCTCCCGAAGGACTCAAGGCGGTGTACAGCCATCTAAAAAACACAATAAATAACAATTTAAAAATAAATTAAAAATTAAAATAAATTGGGTGGCTGATCACAATTTAAATTTAAAACCTAATTAAAAAATTAAAAATTTAACGTTAAAAATTTAAAACCCAATTTAAAACCCCCCAACTAATTAGTACTAGGCCAGACCGGCCTGTTGGAACAAATAGGTTTTTAATGCGCACCGGAAGGTCTGTAGGTCTGTGATGGTCCGGATCTCCGGGGGCAATTCGTTCCAAAGGGAGGGTGCCCCCACAGAGAAGGCTCGAACCCTTGGGGCTGCCAGACGACAATGTCCAGACAATGGAATCCCAAGGAGGCCCACCCTGTGGGAACACACAGGTCGGCGGGAGGCTGATGGTGGCAACAGGCCACCATGGAGATACGGCAACAGTCATGTGTGAAAAAATGTTGTTCCTCATTTTTAATTTTGAATGGTCTCTAAATGAATGGTTGCATGTTGAGGACTACCTGTATATTAATCTTATACATTAATATAATTATAATAATTTGAGAACTCAGTACCTATGCAGCAAAACTGAATTTTAAATATGATAGTGTTACACAAGATATAAAGGACATTACACAGAAGTTCTTCACCTGTGCTGCCTGAACTTGTCTAATATTCAGGATGTAGATGGGAGTTCATTTATGAATATGCCAATATGTTTGCCTCATTTTCTTTTAAATTTAGTCTTTATTTCCAAAGGGTCAATGAGCTCAGCTTAGAAAGTAATAGATAACTACTTGTCTGTTATTGTGGTTCTTTGGGTGCAAATCATCTTTGCAAAAAATTTGAAAACTGAGTGCTGAGTAAATTATTGTGCATGTTGTCCTGAAAAAAAAAACCATGCAAATAATATTCCAGTATTGACACAGTATCTCAGAGAAAAATAGACCTTCTTAGTGGGGATTGGAGGAAAAGATTTGTGAAGATAGAAATGGCTTATTTGAAGATCCTTAATATCTAGAAGCATAAGTGAGAGGTGTATGGGTTGAAAAATCATGCTTCTTGGTAATAATCTCCAAACTTTGAAAATGCTGCCTCTAGAGCTATATCTATCCCCAACCAACTTGGATGGTTCTGCTAATCTATTTTCCTGAAACTTTGGCTTCTAGTGAGTTTTTGATCAAATGACTATTGATTATTATTGTTGTATTGTTATGTTTTTATGGGATTGATTGTGTTTTGTTTTTTCCTTGTGTCTTTTTGATGGGGCATTTTTCAAATACTGTAAAATAAATTAAATAACAATAAATATCCTGTGTGTAACCCATATATGAGAGAATAACAAGCAATAGCAAGCTTACTTAATGGAATCAAAATCTGGCTCAGACCCCAAAGGGCAAGTATAGCGTAACATTCACAGCTTTTGTATTATGCTGTATGATTGGGCAAGGACATCATTTGCCACTCCTTCACAGGCAGTCAAATCATTTGTGCCAGCCTGACTTTTAATATGACTTTGTTTTAATTAAACACAATTATATATCTGTCAGTGTCACTAGCTTTCATTCCTTTTCTATTATGTTCTGTGACTAGCTTTAGAGAAAAGAATGAGTGCAGAGTAGAAGTTTGGGATCTCACCTACAATTACCAACATGAGGTGAGTTTTTTTTTTAAAGAATATAATTAAGGTGGGTTTGAGACCTTGCAGGATACAAAACTGTGACAAAATATTTGTATAGCAATAACCAAAACAACAGAGTGATGAAAGGTCTAGGAAAGATATGTGCTGATTCTTATAATATTTTAAGTATTACATGCTTAGCAATATTGGAGGCAAAAAAGGTGCAATATACTTTACTGGATGCTGCTATTGTGGTGAAAGAAGAATTTTGGTCCGAGCATGTTTCACACAGGAGGCATGGTTCTGCCAAAACACTGAATGTGGGAGTGTCATACAATATTTTTTCTTGAGGAATGCAAACCCATGTATGCATGATGCAATAATAGGCATTTCATTTACTGTTTTTATGTACCCATTTATATATTGTGTGTGACTCCCTATTTTGTTAAATAAAATAAATACTGTTTTATTTTACTTTGCGGTTTATGTCATTCATTCAATATATTTTAAGTTGTGGGATAGTAATAACAGGGGGGGGGGGGCGCTAACTAGAACAGATCAATCAAGCTCCACCATCATTTTTTTAAGTAAGTATAGAAGCATAGAGAAATAAGTGATGTAAGAAATAAGTAAATCAGGCTTATAAATATATATAGATATGCAAATAGCATACATAATATCACAAATATTTAATTAACAGGAGACATAATTGTTTAAATAGTATTCAACGGTAGTCACTGTCCATCTTCAAGCTGAAGTGAAAGATCAGAAATCAATAAGATAATCCTATGCATTATACTTACATGAATTCTTTAGTACATATTGATCTTTAAAACACTGGATCACTTTTATAAGTTTTAATGAAATCAATGTTAGTTACTCCTAATATATAAATAGTGGATTGGATGATAACATGGAACCTATTACATGAAATTTAACAGATCACAGGTAACATGGAAGCTAATTCCCATCACTATCACATGAAACTTTCTGCCTTAACCACTTCAGGGTTGTTTATGATTCAGAGAAGCTGAATAAGATTTCTGAAAGTTAGACAGAAACATTAGTTGTGACTAGAGTTGAACTAGAGTTGATTCTTACCTGTATCACAATGCCACTTGCTACTAATACATCTTCCATTATTACACATAAAATGAATCAGTGGATCACAGGTTGGGAATTCTAGAGAGGAGAAGAGAGGAGATTAATATATTTACTACAATATACAGACATCTATTATTCATAAATTGTTAAAAATAACTGTTATTACGTTTATCTAAAACAGAAAAAAAGGTGTTTGTATAAATATAACATAATGTGTATATGAATATAATATAAAGAGTTCTCAGTTTACAATTGTATCTGGAATCAGAAATCTGGTTGTAAATATTTATGGTCATAAGCCTCAAAGTGATTTTAAAACTTTTTTTGCAATGGCTGTTAGATAAATGGACCAGTTATTAAGCAAATATAGTGGTTGTAAATCCATTTTCTGAATTGTTATTTTTTGCTGGAAGCTGGTAAAAAACAATGCAAATTACAGTCACATGACTACAGAATGCAACAACTGGTCAGAAACCATGAAGGGATGTCTGATTATTTACAATGGCTGGGTGGGTTGTTTTTATGGGTTGTAAAGTACCCATTCCATGGCCATTGTAAATGCAAATGGTCATTAAGTAACTAGTCATAAATCAAGGACTACCTGTATATTAAAAGAAAATGAGTGCAGTATTTTGCAAAAGCATTAAGCACAAAATGTTTGTGATTACACAAATTACACAAATTCCTTCAAAAAATTTTGAATCTGGTCACGAACACATAGTCGGATGGTGATCAAACATGGTTGGCACTGATTTTGCCTTCTGCGCCATTTTTTTTGTAAGTGCCAAATTTCCTGTTGTTTGTTACAAACAACAGCAACCCACATGAGGCTGCTGCATTAATTTTGCAATTAACCATGCCCTCTAATCAAGTGAAGAGTGATAATCTTGGTGAGAAGTAGGTTTTAAAGAAAATTGAAATCGAAATGAAGGAAATTATTGAAAAGTATGAGTGTGGTGTGCATGTTACCAATCTTGCTGCAGAGTATAAGAAATCAAAGTCTATGATCTCGATTATTTTGAAGCAAAAAGAGGATATTAAAGCAGCTACTGTTGCAAGGAATGTGACAATGCTAACCAATCAGAGGCCTCAAGTGCTGGAAGAGGTGGAAAAACTGTTGTTAGTATGGTTGAATGAGAGCAACTTGCAGGTGATAGAAGGCAATCATATGCGAGAAAACTAGGTACATGGTAATTTGTGTCAGAAATACCCTTCTTTGAGTGGAGAAAGTGATTGAATTTAAAGCCAGTAGAGGATGGTTTAAAAAGTTTCTTAAGAGGACTTCAGGTTCATGTCATGGCGCTCCTAGAAGCCAAGTGGGTTGCTCTACCTTTGTTCTAGACATTCCCTGCTCGTGGTCTCCCCAGGGCTGAACTTACCCTGTAGGGGTGACGAAGCCAAGGAGGGGTGCCTGAAGTGGTCGGAGAGAGTGTGCGACTCTCCTAGTGATCCCCCGGGCATAATTCCCTCTATGCCACAGCAGGAAGAAGCAGCCAAAATGGCTGCATGGAGCTGCGGCAACAGATGAGGACACCTAAGATGAGCGCAGAAGAGGAATTGTGAGCAACGCCTGGAGCTGGGTGAGAAGAATTTTCTCTACTTTGATTGTAACCCCAAAAGACTATTTTTAAGAAAGTATCTCTAATGACCCAGGAAGAAGCAGCAAACTAATGAGGGGGAGAGGAAAAAATATCCCTAAAAAGAATGGATAGACTTAAAGAGGAAGACATCATTTTGCTAAAAATAAAGAAATTTGGTTGTATAATTGATTGAAACATTGTTGTGACTAGGCACTTGGTGCTAGAATTATGGATGTTTAAAATTAATACTTTGGAAGTACGGGGAAGGACTTAAAAAGTAAAAACCCATTTAAATATTAGAATTGGATTTAACACTGCCATCTGCTGCCAAAAGAAGTATACTACATCTGTAACCTAAACAGATTTAAAAAGAAAGGAAAAGTTACCCTTTGAGGAAGTTAATACTATTTGATATAAATACTGAGCTATAAAAGTGGATTAAAGAGGTTTTTGGATTCTTCAGGACCTGATTTAATAATTGAATTGAATAAAAACATTAGACTACTTGGGGATTGGTCCACTGGACAAAAGATGGATACAACAGAACTTGATGAACAGTTTCAACAAGAAATAAAGAACTGGGAGAAAATTGTGTTGTTAATTCAAGAGATAAGAGAATGGCAGAAAACAGGATGCAAAGATTCAAAGGACAATTTGGAGATTACAGAGGAAAAAATAGAAACTGTACAATTTAAAGAGATGACCAGTCAAGACGCACAAGAAGAAAGAGAAATAAATAAAGAAGTAAAGATGGAAACAGAAGTTGTGAATCAATCAGGAATACCAAATGATTCAAAATATAGATTCCAGGGGACAATTTTAAAAGTAATGATAGATGAAACAGGAGAAAGAGAGGATACTATAGCAGCATTAAAAAAGAAACTGAAACTGAAGAACCCAGACATTGTGGTTGGAAAGGAGATAGGAATAAGAACATATTTTAAGGAAAATAAACAACAGAACAGGTTAGAGAAGGGAGTAAGAGTAGGCATGTGGGCAATACAAAAGAGGACAAGAAATGATGGATAGGCGGGGAAAAAAGGGGGGGAAAGGCAGCAGAGCACAATTAGCAGCCCCCCCCCCCCAAAAAAAGGGAATTTAAATAAAATGTGAAATAAACTATTTAATTTAATTCCAGAAGGGGAAGTATGATTAAGTATTGAACAAAGGAAAATGGTAAATTAAAATTAATATGCATAATATTGTTAGATTTATAAAGTCTGTGAAATGCAATGCAATATGGGTGATTAAGGATACTACAAATTGGTGATCGATATAAAAAGGATATCATGTAACATTGGAAATTAAATAAGACTGTAATATGAATATGAACTTTATTATATCTATATATATATAAGAAGGGTAATGCACATGATTAATAATGTTATATAAGTAATGGTGAAATGATTAGAACGTGATAAAAAGTATGCTTTTTTACTATCATTATTAGAAAAATTAAGAATTGAATAAAGGAAAATTGTAAATTAGAATGAATATGTATAATATAGTTAGATTCATAGTCTATGAAAAGTAATGGGTATATATTGGAAATTGATGATTAATATAAAATACTTCTATATACTTCTATAATATATGTAGGGTAATGCATAATGATTAATAATGTGACATAAGCAATAGAAGGATGATTATAATGGGAGAAAAGTGGGATTTTTTATTTTACTATAGTTATTATTAGAATACTATAAAGAGGTAAAATTAATTGAGAGGAGCAAGGTATTATTTGCAATAAAAGAATATGTAGAAAACATGGATGGATTTTAAGATGGATAAAATGAAGTTTTGATTAAATAATAGAAGCAATTGTATTAAATATGTTCAATAAATTTGATTGTATAAAAAGGAATGACACCCGGTAACATGTTGTTCACACAAGGCTTTGTATGCTAAAAACAAAATAAAAATAAAAATATTATATAAAAAAGAAAAGTTTTTAAGAGAAGTAGTATTCATAATATTGGAAGGGATGGAGAGGCTTCTAGTTCTGACGCTGCTGCTGAGGAAGTGTTCACAAAAGAGTTTGCTAAATTTGTGGAGGCCGAAGTGTATGTCCCACAAGTGTTTAACCGTGATGAGACAGGATTGTTTTGGAGAAAGATGCCGAAGGGGACCTATATCACACAGGAGAAGGTTATGCCCGGCCACAAGTCAATGAAAGAGATTGATCCTTTTGCTGTGTGCAAACACAAGTGGTGATCTAAAAATTAAACCGCTACTTGTCTTCCAATATGAGAACTCTCGTGCACTCAAGCAGCACAATGTGAACAAGGCCAGACTGCCTGTGATGTGGAGGGCTAATAAAAGGTTTGGGTCACAAGGAGCTTGTTTTTGGAATGGATGCCCGAGCCTTTCACTCTCACTGCTAGGAAATATCTTTCCTACAACCATCTGCCTGAAAACTGCCTTCTTCTAATGGACAATGCACCGACACACCCTCCAAATTTGGTTGACCATATGGACAATGAGTACAACTTCATTGTGGTCAAGTTTCTCCTCCCAAATACAACTCCTCTTCTGCAGCCCATGGACCAACAAGTAATTTCCAATTTAAAGAAGCTGTATACTAAAGGACTCTTCGCCAGGTCTTTTAATGTGACCAAAAGGACATCTTTGACCCTGAAGTAGTTCTGGAAGAAACATTTTAATATTGTTCATTGATCTTGACCCTGAAGTAGTTCTGGAAGAAACATTTTAATATTGTTCATGATCTTGAACTCAGTGTGGAAGAAACTTGGGCTTGAATGCATTGCTGAATGAGAGTTCAAAGGATTTGAGTCCCCTGTTGGGAAGGAGATTGTCTCCAGGGGTAAGAGCATGGGTCTTGAAGTCGATAGCGATGACACTGAGGAACTGGTTAAAGATCACAGTGAGGAACTGACAATGGACAAACTTGTTGTACTCCAGAATGAGCAGCATAAGGTGTCCACTGAGGAGTAGTCATCGGAGGAAGAAGATGAAAGGGATGATTAAAAATGATGTGTTGAAAGACGTCATAGGAAAATTGAATAAATGCCAGAATTTCTTTGAAAAGCATCACCCTGACAAAACTTAGGAACAGAGTGTTGAACATAATGAACGATCATGTCATCTCTCATTTCCATAAAGTTTTGATGCACAGGAAAACACAAGTCACATTAGATCAATTTTTGGTGACTGTTGGTCGACCAGCTAAGCAGATAAAAAAAAACAAGGAATCTCTGAAGACAAAACATTAGAAGACAAAGAAATCACAAGAGAGAAAACACCTGATGGAGAACGTCCTTCCATCATGGAGGTGGACTCTCCCTCAAAACAGTAACCTCTCTCTCAGAATAGACTGACTGAACAGTTTTCTCTGTTGTTCAAGGTTTTCTCAGTGTTTTTAAAGGATTTTACATTTTACTGTTACAGTACACTGTGAGTTCTATGGCATAATTAACTTTTTGTGCTTAAAAATCTTTAAAAAGCTATATTTATATACAGTTTGTAGTGGGTCTGGAATGGATTGATCATATTTACATGCAATCCAAAAAGGAAAGTAGATTTGGGTCATGACCAAATCGGGTTGTGACCAAAGTTATGGAACAAATTATAGTCATGACCAGAGATTCTACTGTAGAACCTTAAAACATAAAAACATCACAGGAATTGTAACTGGATCACAGCCTGTAGTGATTTTGTGCTCCTATGGGGCAATAGTGTGATTCTCAAGGAATATTTTATAGCTATCACCACAATAATCGTTTAATGTTTATGCTAATCATCTGTGATTATATTAATTAAACACAAATTAAATATATTATTAAGAAGGAAAGTAAGAATTGAAATAGCATCATAATAAAGAAGTCATGTAACCACTGTTGGATCATAATGCTTTTATGTTAAGTTCAGAATGAAAGTAAAATCAAGAAAGATTTACAAAGTCACCGGAGGATGGGCTTTACTATGGTGCTGTTTTTGCAATGAAAATACAGACCTACAATTATCCAGCAGTATGGTAGTGCAGAGTTCAAATTTCACTGATTTGGAGTGAGCACAGCATCCTTGTAACACTTAGAGAAATGTTTAAAGAAGTTCTGTGGGTTCAATTGGTTCACGATCCTGGGAAATTACATACTTAATATGACTCTGCCTACTGCTACTTGCATGCTCATGCATAGTTGAAATCCAGTCTCATCTTTGGGATTTGGATTTCTGCACCATGCTAATTGGTTACAAACAGTTTTTAAATTATGTAAGAATCAAACTTATTTCTCTATACCTGTTTATACACTGAGAAGTATTGATTAAAAATACTTATGTAGTTACTTACCAAGCATATCTAAATTATATTAAAGTAACCAAAATATCTTTACAATACCCAAAATATGTCACAACGTTTGAGCACCTCTAATGTTGGAAATTGAAAGTTGAAAAAATTGACACAGCCTAATATAATCTCTGTGCTTTACGACTGGTTATCTATTACCCTAGTGACCTTTTGGTAAATGCCCAAAGGTGACATGCTATCAACATTTCAGATATACCAACCAACCCAAAAATGGTGCTTAGCCCAGCTTAAAAGCACACTAAAATATATATATTTGGCTCGAAATAAGATTAATATGGCAAATACTGTATGGTATTTTTCAGGAAAACAGACAATAGAAAACGGAATATGTTTGGATTTTATGCATTAATTTAGCTATAATTGAAGAAAAAAACAGTAAACAATATCCAGTGTCAGTTATTAAAACTGCTTAAAGGTCATGTTCTGCAGAAAAACTATTATTTTTCAAATATATTTGTGGTAGACTGATTTAATACACAAACTATTTATGTAATCAAAATTTACTATATTTTGAAATGTCACAAATGTTGACTTTAGTTACCAAAGATATTCAAAAATATACTTTTAGGACTAAAATGCATTTGGCAAAATTTCAGTTTTGAAAAATAGTGGTTCATTGTCTAGAAATATACAGCAATTGTCTCCTATTTCTCTCTCTCCTATTTCTCTCTCTCTCCCTCCCTTCCTCCCTCTCCTCATCCTTATATATACTAATACTATACTATGATACAGAAGATTCCTAATTTTAAATACTGTATTGAATTACCACACTAAGACATGAATTCAGGAAGTGTAACCTATTCCCAACTAATGGTGAGAGAATTACAAACCACTGACCATTTTACTTATGGAGCAAATATAGCCTCAATTTTTTTTAAGATTTTAAAATTTTAAGACCATATAATAGGTAGTTTCACAATGCTATGGACAGCATTGAGGAGTTACAAAATACCCATTAATCTCAAAGCAAACTGGTGGTTGGTCTTCTCCAGCCATCATGATGTTCTCTTAGCACTCTTTGTTTTGATTTGCTTTGTTTCTAGGATGAAGAAACATTTCCAAATAAAACACCCTATCATGGGTTTCTCTTCTCTTCTCTTCTCTTCTCTTCTCTTCTCTACCACCAGAATGGTTCAAACCACTAAACTGATCAAGTTTCAATAGACAGAAAGCACTGAAAATTTTCTGACAGTTGGATTTTTGTGTCTCTGTTCCTTACAGGCACTTTTATTTTACAAAAGGAAAGCTTACAAACAACTTTTTAAAAAGGAATTACACACACACACACACACACACACTCTACTAATTCAGAAATTAATCTTAATTAAACAAATATTTTTGCTATCTTCTGTAAGCTTTTCATTTACACTATACTCTTGAAAGTCCAGTTTTACAATATTCTTGTATCTTTGTCTTCTATATCTTTTCTATATCTCTTTATTTTTGACTGCTATATTTCTGTAATCTCAATTACTTTATTTCACTATTGTCATTCTTTACATAGCCAAACTCTCTTTTCTACAGACTTAAATCCATTTACCTCAGATGGGTCTTTCTTTTTTACTTTAGAATTTTTACCTTTTTGTATGCCTTTTTCTACTTGCTCCCTCTGAGGTAAACAGCTCACAAAACCTTTTCCTCATGCCAGGTCTAAGGGCAGAAAATCAACACCTTTTTCTTTCTCTCTCTACCAAGTTTTCTCAGATACTATCCTTTCTGGTTGCCTTTTTCTCTTCTACTTATTCTAGTGTCTGCTTTGGTTCCATTTATTCAGCCTTCCATGAGGTCTAGATCTGAAGACCTCTCAGGCAGCCATCTTCTGCCCTCCCTCCCCCTCCTCTCTGTCCCTCTCTCTGTTTTCGTTTTGTAAAAAAATATAGTATTTCTGTTCTCCATAGAAGCCAGGAGCATTCTTGAAAAAAGTATACCATACTTGAGCTTGGTAGTTTGCTTTGGAACATGCTGGTCTGCTTTATTATTTGCTGTTTAATTAAAGTATCTTTAAGGGGTCCTTGGTGCTCTCTGAGTGGTTGTTTTCTTCAGAAGTTTTATTAGCCAAAGTAGATTACATCATCAGTGCTAGTTTTATAAAGATCTCTCATTTAAGTCCTGCACTACAAATATTGCCATTTAAAGTATATTTAAATATTCTGTGGACTATACAGATTGGTAAGCCCCAAAGGAAATACCTCAGCAACCAGGGAAAGAAAGCTTGGCTGTATTGTGTGCAATAGAAAGGGGAGAAAAATAAGGAAGAAGACTAGAAAATAAAAGAAAAACTGTAAGGGGGGGAATACTGTTCAACAGGAGGCCACGTAAAGCAATATTATCACTTTTGATGTTTCATTTTTTTTAAAAAATGTCAAAAGCAGAGGTATCACTTATGCATTGATAGCATTTAGATTTTTCTGTGCTATTAATAAAACAGGGCTGATTTGATAATGCATAATGTATGTGGTGACAGCGGTGGTTCCCTGAGACCTCCAGAACATGAAGGAAGTAGATACAGAAGGCGGCAGCATGAGCATTAATGGCATATCAGTTTGCAAGCTGCACTGGCCACCACTTTGCTTCTGGGTGGAATTCAAAGTGCTGGTTGTTACCTGTAAAACTATACATGGCATAGGCTCCATTTACTTGAGTTTCTCTTATCTCCCATAACCTCTGTTGAGCCAATTTGCTCCTGCAAGTTTGGACTGTTCCAGGTTCCTTTGATTTAACAATATTATCTATTCTATAGGAAACCCAGAAACATGCTTTGCCTCTAGCAGTGCCTGACTTATGAAATGAAGTTCCCTCTGAGATCTGAATGGCTCTGCTGTTGTTTAGAAGACAGTTCTTCACCCAGGCCTTTGTCAAGGTAGAGTGGCTTGCTATTGTTTAATGTTTTATTTATTGCAATTTCTGTGATTGCAATGAGCCCCCCAGAGTCATTAAGAGTTGGGTGGCAGACAAGTGTAATAAAATTACATGTATGCATGTGTTTCTGTGTGTGTTTGTACACACATACACACACATATGCATATATAAGAGAGAGAGAATGCTTAGCTTTTAACAGGAGTCTTAAAAAGATGGTGCATCAGAACAATTACACAATTTTCAAAATGTATAAAGAGCATGTAGCTTAATTGCCACTTTTCACAAGGTTTGATGCAATGTAGAATATCAACTTGAAAAGGATAAAAGACCATTTAACAGTAGTTTTAATCCTTTTAATCCTGCTGTTTTTGTCTCCCTAAATTAGAGGTGTAGATAGATTTTATGGCCATAGTAGCATTATTTTTCATTTTTATGGCATGTGAACACAATATGTTAAGATATATTCCACTCAGTAACTTTATATCACCTTATTAAGCTTAGATATTTTTTTTTGAGGATAGAAGACAAATATGAAGGGGACTTAATTTAGATTGTCATTAATAATAGTCAATCATTTTGCCATAACAAAGCTAAGTAGCCGAGTTAAGAATTTCTGCTAATCTTATAGATCTCAAGAGAGGAACCACACTAGCTTTTCTACCATAAGAGTTAAACCAACAGACATGCCTCCGTTGTCAGCACTGTGCCTGTAATAAGTAAAAAACATATTTAAACTGGTATCAATTTTTCTTTCATAGTTAAGTCAGTGCAGCTGAGCTTGCTAAGGAGAGAAGATTAACAAACCCCATCTGTGGCTAAAATGGTCACATTGTGGAAGCCAGAGTAGTTTAGTTTTCATGCCAAAGGCAGTTATAGTCACAAAAATTTATAGAAGCATATTGATTTCCAGCAAGATCCACATGCAGTACAAGTTTATAAAGCACAGAAATCATAATATAACATCATAATTCCTAAGCTTATAGACATAAACTCTTTCTAGGATTTGGCAACAGCAGAATTTTCAAGATTTGACTTCTATACATCACTAGCCATTTTATTTAGTATTATTTTATTTAGCTTTATTTTACACACTTTTTATACATTTATTGGCAGCAATAGATTTCTATTCTTTTTCTAAAAATTAAATTTCTAATCTTTTTTTCCTTTATCCTTCTCTTCCTGTCTGCAACTGTGGCTTTATATTCTTGTCAAATGAAATTTTTCCTAACAATAGAATACAAGTTTTCATTGTGTTTCTGAAATGTTCTTGTCTTCTTCATTCATTTTAGGACACTTTATCCCTTCTTCCCTAATCCCCAAGCACCATCATCATTTGCTAAAATGAATTATTTGTAATATGTAAATATAAAATTATTTGCTTATTTTATTTCATTTCATTTTGTTATTTTGCTAAACTAACAAATGAAAGGAAGATATAAGTGCATGTGGAAGAAGATACACTATCCTTTTGATTGTTGTTGTTGTTGTTTTTAAAAAAAAAAAGTCCCTGAAAGGGAGAAACAGAAAGTTTTCTGAATTGTTTCTTCTCAATAATATAAGATTACATTTTAATCTATTTTGAATAAAATCCTTTTATATCTCAAGTGTTCTATTTATATAGTTTGTTGGTGTGTCCAGGAAACAAACAGATAAATAATATTGAATTACAGACAGTATTTATTTTATGAAATAATTTATGTAATTATCTAATCATTTGTTGCCTTAATTCCTTTGAGCATGATACTTATTCCTAGAGGAGTTTAATATGTACAATAAGACAACAGAAGAACTAGGGAATAAATACATGTCATGAGTACTATCAAATTACAAATCAATTTCTTATATGAATCAAATATTCTATTTATAAAGTCTATGATTCAACTTACCACAAGTTGCTGTTTCATCTGACTGATCACCACAATCATCCTCTTGATCACACAACCATGAACGTGGAATGCAACGTCCATTCCCACAGGAAAACTGATCTACTTGACATACTCTTGCTTGAATGATAAATTGATATTAAAATTACAGATACGAGGTCAAATAAAATCTCTTCGAATCATTCATATTTCTTATATATGCTTGTATGTTTATTGCAATTTTATATGCTACAAGCTTTTTTAAATTATGTGTATGTGTGTGTATATCAGCATATACTGAATAAGAACAATTGTAAATTTTTTTAGAAGTTTTATTAAAATTTCAACATTAAAATGTCATTTCAATCTAATCTCTTCCTTTTCCTTTCTTCCTCTATCTTAATGTCTCTATATGGAGAATCAATTTGATGTAGTGGTCACTTTCTCTCTGACCTAGGAAGGAGGCAATTGCAAACCATATTTAAAAAAAAAACATTGGTGAAAAATGCAGGGATTTGTCCTGGCAGTCTTTGATAGCCAGACATGATTGAACAGAAAAAAATAAGAATACACACGCACACAAACACACACACAATATTATAAATGTACAAAAGAAATAAAAGTGAATTAGAAGCAAAGAAGGATATAGAAACATCAGCTAAATATTTTTCATAGAGAACAAGGAGATAATTCCAGGTGATACAAAATCGGGGGGATAGCAAGTACATTAGAACAGCTTTTAAAAAATTTATATCCTTGAGGAACCCTTTAAATAATTGTCAGAATTATCAGTCAAGAATGGATGTCTTACAGGTTAGCACTGAATATCAAACTGGAACAATGAGCAAAAACAATGAAATATATTTTTAAGAGGAAAAATGTAAAGCCCTTCACTTGGATAAAAAAAAAATCACTGGTATGAGTATAGGATGAAAGGAACTACACTGGACAACAATGCATGTAAAAAGAATCTGTTTGTCTTGGTGGAGCACAAGTTGGATTATGAGATAACAGTGAGCATAACTGCAAAACAAGCAAATGCAGTTTTGTATTGAATCAACAAATATATTGTTAAAACCAAGACACTTAATGCTCCTCTCTGTTGCTCATGCAGTGCCTATTAGATTGCATCCACTTCTCGATATCATAATTTAGGAAGGATATTGATATACTGGAGCTGGTATAGTGGAGAGTAACCAAGAAGATAAAGAAAGAATAGCTTATAAACTAAACAGTTTCAGATGTATGTAGCCTACAGAAAAAAAAGACTGTAGAGAGATATGATGATTGCCTTCAAAAATAAGAACTGCTAGAATAGAATTGTTCAGAGTTGTTTCAGAATGCATGAAAAGAAAAAAAGGGGTTTTGTTTTTTGTGGTAAATCATAAAGCTATTTATAACAGATAGAATTATTCAACAAGGGAAGAATTTGCTTCGGAAGACAAAATAATCTACTTCACTGAAAATATTTAAAGAAAGGGTATGTGGCTATATGGTGGATAACACTAGAGTAATGGGTTGCACTAGTACTTTCCAAGATCCAACTTCACAATTTATAATTATCTGATAATTGGAAGAAATTAAAAAATAATAATAAGCCTGATTCTCTTATTTCTTGAATAAAAAAGGAAGAGGAAGTTTAAGATTATATCCTAATTATTTAGTCTTAATAAGCTTGGGGATCCTTATTTTTTTTTTTTTACCAAAAATAAAAATTCTCTCATCAACAATGAAGATGCCAAATGGTGGTAAGAAAGGAATTCAGGAAATAGTAACTTCTTGAGAGCAAATACAATAAAAAAAATTTGAATATGGATAGATTGAAATGAATATGGATAGATTGAAATGGACTATGGAAATAAGAGAAAAAGATATGGAGAAATACAATAAGAGATGGGAAGCCTTTTATCAATGGCTTGATAATAGAAATAAGTAAGGTTTCCTTTTTTTTAGAGTTAAAGAAAATGTAAAGTTGTATAGACTATTGAAAAAGAATATATAATATAATATGATATGATGTATTAAGATATGATTTTATGGTTATGATGTACTTTGAAAAGGCAAATGTAGATTGTATAACATTATATTTTTACTCACTCAAGTGGCATGCAAACTGATAGATATGATTGTTTTATAAAATGAAAAATAAAAAATGTTTATAAAAAAATTGAATAGACACCATCAGAGTTCTTAATTTCTTCATTTACTTATTTACTTATTTAATTTATTGTATGTCATACAGTGTTAGGGAAATCTACAAATGCTAGACACAATGCAGTCCTAAATTGCTAGATAATTCTGTTCGGCCCTTGCATGCCTATCCTTGGTGCACTACAGAGGTGAACTAGCTTACACCAGCTGACTAGCGGCGCTCAGGTTGCTGGCTCTTCTGGCCTCCTCTGCCAGTTTCACGTTGCCTTATGTCTGGCCAGGTCTAGTATTAGCTTCCCCTCTTTGCACACGTGAATTCAGCTAGGTTTTCTTCAGTGAAGTGGTACCCATTTATCTACTTGCAATATTGTATGCTGTCAAACTGCTGGATAGGTGGGAGCTCACCTTATCTCACAGAGCTGGACTTGAACCACTGGAGTGCAGAACAGTTCTGGCCAACAGTTCTAATGTCATTAAGCCACTGTGCCATAATGTCCCCTCATAAGGACACAATGAGCAGTGCTGTCTCATTGGCACTGATTAGGAAGTACTCTCAATTTCTCTGAGCAAGGCTCAGCAAGATCTCCAGGTTTTATATAGTTTAATTTAGCTCTTAGGTAGGACTTGACAGATATGTCATGGTCACAGTTCATCTAAATAAGAATCTTATTGCAACAAAAATGAAGCTAAATGAAACATTCAACTTTCCATTCCATTTTCTCTCTTTTAAAATAATAATAATAATAATACACTAACAATGCCTTTGAATCAGTTTTGACTCCTGGAAACTACATGGACTAGTCCCTGAAGTTTTCTTGTCAAGGTTTTTCAGAAATGGTTTTGCCACTGCCTCTTCCAAGGGCTGAGAGTGACTGCCCAAGCTCACCCAGCTACCTTGGTACCTAAGGAAGGACTAGAACTCATATTCTCCCAGTTTCTAGCCTCATGCCTTAACCCATGGGTGTCAAACACACATCATCATGTTCCCATCACATGACATTTTGCAACGTTTTTCCCTTTGCAGAGCTGGGGTAGGCATGGTCTGTGCATGACACATCTGGCCTGCGGGCTGTCAGTTTGACACCCTGCCTTAACCAAACTGGCTTTCTCTTAAATTACATTTTGTTAAATCCATAGATTTTTCTTTCCACCCTTCCCATGAAGCCAACCAGTTACTGAGTGTTTCCATAACTACCATCTCTATCCTGGAGATCTCTTGCCTGTGCATGTTATTTTGCAGAGCTGCAGAAGTGAAATTCAGCTGGTTCACACCGGTTCTATAGAACCAGTTAATAGAAAAAAATCTCCTTATGTTTTTTTCCCCACTTTGCAGGGTTAATCCTGTAAAGATTAATTTTACAGGGTTAATCCTGTAAATAAGGCAAGTTGTTTTTAGCCTAATCTTTATTTCCTTGCTCACAGAAACTGCCACTCCCCTTATTACATTGTAACTTTGGTGAAGTTGTAATGGTAATTCTGTGCTTGGTAGTGTTTAATCCTGTGGCCACACCCATAGAACCGGTAGTAAAAAAATTGAATTTCACCACTGCTGAGCTGCCATGATTGAAATGTGTTATACAGAGAGAATATGGCTAATAATTATTAGATCTCTTTCATTATCAAAAGTTTACAGGGCAATTAATCTATGGCCTCACTCATAACAGTATTTCACAACATACCTGCTAAATGTCAAACTCCAGAAGGGAGTGCAGAGGGGAGAGAACCATATGTTTCTATAAGACCAATAATGAGTTAGTCCATATGGACAGGTGAAATTACTTAGTAAAGTAGAGCCAATTAACAAGATGAAGTAAAACAGCACCCATATTAGAAACAAGCTCATTTTATTTAAAATTGATGGTAGCCAGTAATAGCTTGGTTTACTTCAGACCAAAATTTTAGATCCAAACTTACTCAACTGAGGTTTAAGATCAAACATAATCACCAGGAAATGTGCTTGATTTGTTTTATTGTTTCTTTTTACCTGCACAAGTCTCATTTGATTCATCTTCATTGTTACCACAGTCATTTGCTCCATCACAAAGCCATCTCTTAGGGATGCATCGGTTATTACGGCATTTAAATTGATTGTCAGGACAACTATGATTAACTGGAAGACATAATAATACCTTTTATATTCAGCAACAACTATTACATTCCACTGTAAATAAGTCTTATAATAAATTGTATACACTGAAAAAGGAGAAAATAAATGTCTAGTGTTTTCCTTTTTTTTCTTAATCTTAGAGCAAACTATGAAACTAGGGATAAAAAAAAACAAACCCTTGCTATAAGGAGATCAGAAAACAAATAAAACAAAGGACACAAGATTTAAGTTAATATTGAGAAAATACTAAAGTTTATATCTACAGAAAACTTATTTACGCTTAACCTTGTATTGGATGGTATTGATCCTCTATTAATGATTTATATTTTTGATCTCTTCCTCTGGTCATGCTAATCTAATTTTTTCACTAATATGTTCATTCTTCATTTAAATGCTTTATTTTCTTCCAATCAAACCACCACCACCACCCATCCCTATGTATGTATGTATGTATGTATGTATGAGAGAGAGAAACACATATATGCTCAGGAGAGAAGTACCATCAAATAGTATGCTAGAAGGTGCCAATAAAGCCCTCCCAACAATCCTTACTAATACTATAACTCAATCAATGAAATGGTATACAGTACAGCCACTGTAATCCTTGAGATGCTTGGCTACCCAATGAAGTAGAATTGCAGTAGCTACTACCACCCATTCTCTCATCCACCTAGAAAATGAGATTAGAGTTAAGATCAAGACAACTCAAAGAGAACTTAGTCATCTAAGATGACTAAGAAGATGACTACAGAAGAGTGTAGAAATTAAGAATAAGACTCAGCTATTAAAAAAACACACCAATGGCTTTAAAAGGCTCAGCATTAGCCATCAGGATAAATATATACACCCAGAGAAGCAGAAGCCAGAAGATAAATGCCCTGTTCTCCAAAGAACCATCAAGGTGTACTCCCAATTGCAGCGCAATGACATAGTAACAGCAGAGCCACCAGTAGCAGAAACTGTATATGCTGGAAGAACATATAGAAGAAATAAGGCACATAACATCAATGCAAAATGGCTGCAAGAACTGAGAACAGACCAGAGAGATATCTCCCAGATTAGGAACCAGTCACCCTCATAGCAGCAGACATCCAATGGCAGGTCAAGAATTTGAAGAGGTGGACAGCACTTGACCAAGGCATGATCTATATCTACTGGTTAAAGAAACTTAAGCATGAATGCCTAACAGCAAAGATGAATCCATTGCTAGTAGCAGTCTCCCATCCAGACTGATTAACACAAGGAAGGTCAGAGTTGATCATTAAAGATCTTCACAAGGGAACAACTCCATTCAAGTATCAATCAATAATTTGCCTCTGCAGCATGGAAAATCCTACCATCATTGTCACCAAGTTACAGGACCATATGGAGAGTACATGAGCAAAGCTCAGAAGGGCACTGACACAACCCCAGAAGGTCAAAACACCAGTTGCTCACAGATAGAGCAGTCACCTAGAACTCAAAATCTAGACAGGCCCATCTGAGCATAGCCTGAGTTGACTACAACTCAATCCTGCAGAAATGGATCTGTGAATGCTTAGTGCTATACAGAGTCAACAATACCACTAAATACTTTTCTTAAGAATTCCAATGGAACTCAGGAAGACAACACTGGAAGTCAACCCAAGACAGCTCACACAAGTAGTCATTAGCTGGGCCATTGTTTCCACTGCTGTTCTGCATAGGCTTGAACCTCCGCAGTCAGATAATCACAATAACTGGATATGGATACAAGTTCTAGGGTGGAATTACCACCAGTTACTTCCCCTGCATGGATGACATCCAGTTGTATGCTAAGAGTGAATGAGATACTGACTTGCTCATCTAGCTGATATGGCTCCCTGGTGAGAACACTGGGATTTTATTTGGATTGTAGAAGTATGGCCAGATGGTATTTTAAAATATTTAATTTAAATTAAATTTAAACTTAATAGCATTTTGAAAAACTTTTTTTCCCCATAAAAGTAACCAATAAAATCGCATAATACACCCAAACTACCATGATGAAATATTAGGCATCACAATCAACATTTAAATGCAAGGTTGAAAGCATTGAGAAAGGAGATTAATATTTGAGTATTAAAATGTTTGCAGCCCCCCCCCTCCCCCCTCTTGGGATAGGAAAAACAAGGTTCTGAAAATGTGTATTTAATCTTCTGGGAATCTTCTACATAACACTATGGAACTGCACCATCTCTCCTCATTATAACTTTTTAAAAAGTTGGAAAAAGTTTGAAACTTCATGGAAACAAAGATGCTGCACACTGTTGCTGTCATGTATTACATAAGTAATTGCCATTTCTGAAACATCTGAAAAACAGAATAGTATTGTTTGGCTTATTTTAACATCTTATAAAACTGTAAAAAATATCCTTTTCCAAACCTATGTCTATTTTATCAGAGACCTTAAAATATTACCAAGAAGCATTGAAATATTTAGCAATTTTCTGCAAGAAATTTTATCTTCAATATATTTAAATTGATTATCTTCATTTGCAAGCAGAGTTTGTATCTGGTCCAGCAACAAAATAAGGTCAGAGGGCATTTGATCAAAGCAAACATATTAGATTTTTAAATCATTGGCATTATTCATGTTCTGAAGCAGTGCTCTTCCAATAGAATATAAAGCTAATGCACGTCTATGTAGCTCAATAATTACATGATTTATTTTCATGTTTATTTTATTTTCATTCCCTTTAGATGTTTGCATTTTTGAATACATTATATCTGAACTCTCATAACAACAGCTTAAACAAATAGAAACTATAGATCATGTTATTCACAGATACATACAACAAATGTCTGAATGCTCATCAGAGCCATCTAGGCAATCATTATCACCATCACATCGCCAGCCATCTTGGATGCAGCGCTTGTTCCCGCACTGGAATTCACCCACTTTGCATAACTTAGGTAATACTTCTTCAGACTTCACTAAAGGGACAAAGATACAAATAGGACATATTATTGTTAATGGAAGCCTATTTTTTTTTTTTTGCAATGAAGATTTTTAAATGTTTTAATTCTTAGTAAATACTCCAAATTCAAAATAATTCTATTTGGTGTTTCCTGTAGGCACATAGAGCTGATTTATTTAACTGTTTTCAGTGCTATCTTTTTTGTTTTGCTTTTATCTGTTTATTTACAAATAATCCTCGACTTTCAACAGTTCACATAGTGACCATTTGAAGTTATAATGACACGTTAAAAAAGTGACATGACCATTTTTCACACAGCACGCTGCAGCATCCCGATGGTTATGTGATTTACTTTTAGATGCTTGTCTCACATTTATGACAGTTGCAATGTCGCAGGTCATGTGATCACCTTTTGCAAACTTGTGACAAGCAAATTCAATGGGGAAGCCAGATTCCCTTAAAACCGTGTTATTAATTTAAGAACTTCAGTGATTCACTTGACAAATGTGGCAAGAAAGTTGTAAAATAGGGCAAAACTCAATAGTTTTTTCATTTAGCAACATAAAATTTGAGCTCAGTTTGGTCATAAGTTGAGGACTACCTATATTTGGTAACATTTTCCCATCAGGTTAAGCTTTGGTCAAACTATTATTTTCTTGAGTTATTTCAGAATGTGTTTTGGGACTCTCAAAAGCATTGTCAGATCTGTTAATTTATGCTCTACCCCTTGGCACTGAGACCAGGATATTAGTGATATTATATGCCCACACCAATGGGAGCTCCAGTATGGGTTTATGTGATTAGTAGACATTGTATTAGTGTCAAGATTCAAATGGAGATTTTGTAAAGGGGCGGTATTAAATGTATTTGCATGTATATGGGCTAGTTAAGGTAGCTAGCAGGCAATCTTGACACTAGAGTATTCTTTGT
>JAEANM010003552.1:0-22205 GCA_017656035.1 Myanophis thanlyinensis
GTGGGTGTGTGGGTGGGTGGGTGGGGGGATGAGAAGTATTTGATAGAACTACCTTCCTTTGCAGCCAGCTACCAGAAAATGATTGTTGAAGTCAACATACACCTGAAGAGAACACGTGGATGAAAGCTGCCTTGTGTGTTATGAAACGCACAAAGCATTCCAGTAATACAGGTTTCCACTCAAAGCATTCCAATAATATAGAGACATATTCGAAACTGTGAGCAGTTAAGTTGCTCACAGTTGCTACTTTCACTCTGCTGTTATTTACATTTAGAAATATTTAGTACTTAGCTGTAGCTTTGCTTTTATATTGCTCTAACCTTTTTACATCTAATACTGTTTTTAATTACTTTACAATTTTACAGCTAGCTTATTCTGTTTTGTAGTACACTGTATGTTAATTATGGTTACAACAATAAGCTTACTATTAAGACAAATATTTTTATTTCTTTGTGCTTGATGTGGCATTTCTCTCCACCACTTTTGTTGGCTACATACAGAAAAAACATCACTCACTTCATTTTAAATAACATATTTAATCAAGTGGTATCCTAAATGAACTGGAGAATTACCTTGTCCCCTTCCTCCCACCATTTCCCACTGATGTTTTGTCTGCAAGGGACATATTGGAGAAAGGGGACACCCTTCGCCTTTGCCTAAATACTCACGGGGTAGAACTGACGGAAGTTGGCTCACTCTCTTCAGTGCTGTTGGTAAACATGCGGAGAAGATCATCCCGCATTGATATTTCATGTCTCAACTGAGCTATCTGGTTGAGAGAAGCACAAAGTTGAGATAGATATTTTTATTTGCTCAGCTTCAGGAAAAATATACATAAAAAATCCTTGACCACAACTGGGACCAGAATTTCTGTTGCTAAGTAAAGTGGTTGTTTAAGTGAATTGTCCCCAATTTTACAATCCTTTTTACCACGGTTAAGCAAATCACTGCAGTTAATTGAACCTTATGCAGTAGTTAAATGAGTGCAGCTTTGCCTGTTGACTTCTCTTGTTGGGAAGATTGCAAAGAGTGAACCAAGACCACAGGCTGCTGCAGCTGTTGTAAATACAGGCCGGTTGCCAAGTGCCCAAGTTTTGACTGTGTGACCATGGGGATGCTGTGATGGTCTAAGTGCCAGGACTAGTCATGAATCACTTTTTTTCAATACTGTTGAAACTTTGAATGCTCAATAAATGAATGGTTATAAATTGAGGATTACCTGTACTCTGGCACACTCAGGAATGCATATCTTACATTACTCCTAAACATGGCATACATTTACTTGTTAAATCTATATGCCACCTTTTGTTCAGGGACACAAACTGATACAGCACTGCCCTCCTCTTTCCATTTTTCTCACAATACCACCTCTGCAAGTCAAGTTGGACCGAGAGAAGCTTCCATGGTGAGGATGGATCAGGTCTCCCCAGTGCCAGTCTAACACCTTATAATCGTGCCTTCGCCTAAGTGGAGCACTTCAAATGTGCTGGAACTCCAATTTCAAGAATTTCTAGCCAGTATATTGGGTGAGCAGCAGCTTGGAAATGGCTAGTTTTGAATACTGGAATAGAAGTTTGGAAGACCCAAATTCAAACCGTCATTGACTGTGAAGCCAACAATAATACTTTAGCCAGCTGCTTTCTCACCTTAAACCATGTACAAGCTATTGTAAAGATTATTGGAGATAGGGAAGAATAGAGTGAGATGTCAACAGGTTGCCCAGATTCTAGGAGAAACAGTGAAATGAGAGATAAGCAAAAGACAGGGAGCTATAAAACCTTAAACCATCATTCAGAATCTGAGTCAGCCTCAAATAATTCCTGACTTAACTCTCCAAATGTCTTTTTAAAAAACAAACCTGAGATCTATCATTCCCCTGTATTTATTTATTTATTTCTTCTCTCTTTAATAGTATAAATGCAGAATAGTTTTCTTCCTTACCTCTTCTTTTGCTAATTCTAGCTGCTCCTCCAAGAACTCATTGCGTTCAGACAAACTCCGATTTTGTTTGAGCAATGTTTGCCCAATGCGGGCTGCTAACTCCAAATCATGTTCCTTCTGTGAGAACAGGGAAGACAGAAGAGCAGAGTTTCACCTGATAGGCTTCCATCTCATCACCCATGCTACCTGGTTTCTACCATCATCACTTTCCTAATGACTTTAGATCTTTCAACGCTCACTACTCCTAAATCAATTTCTTCTCCTCTTTGTGCCTTTCATATCCACCCTAAACCAAGACCTTCCTTGTGGAATTTTTCCTGCCCATTGCCATAACTAACTGCCATAAGGATCAGCTATTAGGAAAAACCAAGACCATCTTTAGCTTTGTATCACACTACCAGGCTGCACAATGTTTTGACTTAGGATTCTGAAAGAACAATTGGTGAAGGGTACCTCTTCCAGCAAGGTGGTGACTGCATCTATATCATGGTATGTCTTGGTGATCTTCTCAACTCGCTCAGAACACAGTACTATGGGAAAAAACAAAGAGGAGAATTGAACATGGTACATATCAGTGGCACAGGCATTTTGGAATGTAGATTGGGAGACAGCTATGTGTGTTTCACATCATGGTTTGATCATTTAGAAATGGATGCCATGGTGAGTATCAGCAGCCAGAGGAGTCCCATTTATTGAGAAACAGGTGAGTTTCCTCTGTAGATTTCTCTTGACCACCCATGCTGCTATTGCGGTTATTTTTGCTGGGTAAGGGAGGTTGATGGGAAGTGTCAACTTCTAAACAAATCACTGCACTACCTCATACCATTTTATTTCCATTTGGGGAAGGGAGCCAGGTAGAGACCCAAGGAAATACCCACAGAACCCAATGTATAAAATTCAATAATTTTTGAAAACAATAATAAATATTCCATTGATGTGAAGATGTGAGAGCCTGTAGACTGGATTTTCAGGAAGGAGGGGCTACATTCCAGAGAACCAAGAGACAGCAAAATTTAGAAAGTTTGATTGGGAGAAAGAGGATCAAGAAAGTTCCTTCCTAGAACTTACCAGAGTATATCTTTAATGATAACAAATAGTTGCTTTAGTTTGGCAAGATTTCTGTCTATAAGTAAGGAGCAATAAAGGAAATTGCTTAGAAACAAGTCTGAATATATTACTTGGTTTTTGGAGCCCAACAGAAGCAAATTGCAAATTGTTTAATGTACATATAATAAAAACATTTGAATTCATCTGCATTGTATATAGTAAATTAATCAATTGGAATGTCAGTAGGCACTTAGCACATATATCTATATCATAATAGGTATATTTGTTTTAAAAAATAGAAATTCTTAGAATGCTAATTTTCACTGTTCAATTTTTTTTTTCTAAACTGTGGTCTACAAAGCATAGGGTTCCACAAGAAACTAAGGAGAACAAATCCATGCCAATTTTCTATCACTACGTAGAGCTTTGCTCCTATTAACTAATAGGTTCCAAGTTCTGAAAAAGTGTGAAAAGATTTGTTTAGCTCTGTGACTGCATGGAACAATTGTACATTGATCAATTCATATGTTAAATCCTAATGGTTCACTATAGTACATAACATAAGCCCAGCCACTGTAATTTGTAAATCATAAGCTATGGCTTAGAGTGTTATGTTAACATTTATCACCAATGTTAACATTTATTACCAATGAAACCAATTATGTTTCATTGGAAAAAATATAACGGATGCAATGCTAAACTCAGAATGATCCATACCAAATGTTCTTGGACCAGATTTTGCAGTTGAAAAATTTTGAAGGCTCTTTACATAACTTGCAATATTTTGTTTGCATCTCTGCAGTGCCATCTACATGGAATCTTAATTCAGTTCAACCATTAGTACTTGGCATTCGGTACTATATTTATATTATAAATACTATATTTATAAAATTGGTATCCAATATTACGATTATATTTCCAGTTAAAATACAGTATTTTAACAGCTTAAGAAAATATTCCAAGGTATTTCTAGTTCCAGACTTTAAAATGTTTGCTGTGGGAGTAACTGATGTATTAAATAAATTTCTGGCAAAGATAAATTTTGCTTTATCCTGCTGAACAAGCACATCCACCTAGGCAAAAGACACCTTGCCTCAAGCTGCAAAAAGAATGGAAAAACACAACTGGAGTAAGATAGGTTTGAAAAACACATTTGGGGGGAGGCACAGAAAGCTATGCAATGCCATCTCTGTCCCATTTATCCTCCAAGGACAATTGTCAGACTCAATTAAATGTTCATAAATTATCTCCTCTTCCCACCCCCAGAGAGTGTTCAAAGCTTCTTAACTCAGGAGAGATTTGAGTCCTTGTAGGAGAAAGCAAGGTAATTTAATGAGGTGTAGGCACAATTCAACTTATAAAAGGCAATAGATACCCCGTGGGGGTTTCTAAAATGTTGAAGGAGCCTTTTATTACAAATTTCCAAAATAAAATTTCCAAAATCAAACCAGTTAATATTCAGTTTATTAGCTAGTTGAAATCTCAACACAAATTCTCCTAAAATAGATCCTTTGAAAGATCTTACACATGGACATATATAGATACATGTATACAAAGGCACGTTTTAGTCCCTTTTATTAGTTTTGTATATAAACTTTATTTAGAAGCTAGAAATATTAGGAAGCTTTTATGTATTTACACTAAACCATAGTGACAATTTGATGTATGAATCCATTCCCAGAAAGCAATTTTGGGGGCTACAATGTACAATCTTGAAAACATGGTTTGCAAATACTGACTCCCTGTAAAATGGCTTATTCTGATAGTCCTGAGTCAAAATAATGATAGGCTTTTGCATTCTCCATATTTCTTACAAATATTGGCAGAAGAAAGAGAAAACAAACTAAGAATCAGCAGAAGAAGCCATGGTTATTTTGCTCATTTGCAAGTCTGTCTCTGACAGTAATACACTGTAGTAAGTACAACTTTAAAATCAGACTTTGGCGTCCATCTCATTCATTATTGGAGTCACTTCTCCAAATGAAAATCTTTCCCAGGAATAACTGAAGAAGTTATGGACTGAACATAAACAGTAATCTAATAATCTCTATTTTTCAGTTTATTTCAGCCTTTTTTAAAAATAAGCAACAACCATGCCACTTGATTGAGCTGAAAAAGTTTGTCTAATTCTACAATAAATTGAAGCAGAATTTTCTAACTGTTATATGGTCCTTTCAAATGCTCACTTCTGGCACTGAGATTCTGGGGAAAAAATGACTTGAAACTTCAGTTTTCACATCGAACACCATACATGTCAGGAAATATCAGAGTCAAGGCTCATGGGATTTACTTATTTAGCTATAACCTAATAAGATCTCTCCTCCCTATGAATAAACCCAGGGCTGGTTAATAGATTAGAAAGGATGTCTTATTACCAGACATAAATCTGCTTCTTAAAGGTAAATAAGCCCATTAGGGTACAGCAGTGGCTTACATGACCTACCAGAACTTAATTTCTTTCTACCATATAGTCTAAACTGCTAGACACATCCTGTGGAGACTCCTCCATGAGAACTACATGGAGGGTGGGCTGAGAATCAAGCCTTACTCACTGTAGCTCCTGTACTCTGACCCATTCCCTCCTGGTGGGAGTTTTCCTCCTTTCATTCTGCAAGGCAGTTAAAATTATGATATAATATCCCAATGCTCATTCAGCTCAATTGTAGTCATTCATCCAGGATGGTGTTGCATTGATGTTATTTTTTATTGTTTCCATTTTGCTGTTCGCTACCCAGATGCTTACAGTAATTGATAGGAGCAGTTTATTAATACAGCAAAATAAAAATGTTCTTTATTTAATGAGTAGTAAGTGGATTAATAGATCAATGACGACATTCAATCTTATTATGCTGTTCCTGGAGGTGGATGTTATGCAATACAGAGCCAAGTTACAGTAAACTGGTTATGATTCCCAATCGTAGAGAACATCCTGTCCTATCTGTCCACTTGCTATTCTAACAAGACAGCTAATCCTTCTTCCCTCTGCTTGCATGCTGATTGCCACAATCTTGCTATATAGAAACACTATGATACTCCATGAGCTTGCGTGTGTATGGGCCTCCCACTCACTCCATAGGGGAGCTATATGGCATGCTAGTATCCCACTGAACCATAATTGGAAATAATTAGAGCATGAATGTTTTCCAGCAAAGCAGCTATGTAAGTTTTAAGAGGCTTTCTTTGCCTGGCTATTCGATGCATAGCATCTGTCTAACATAGGAGCTCTGCTTTTGTTCTCTTTGTTTCTGCATAGAAGTTCAGATAGAGGGACGCAGTTCAATCTTTTTCAGTTCAGACAAGGCCAACAACTTCAGTCTGGAAATAAAAAATGGGGGGGATGTTTACTGAATTGCATATTGTTTCTGTCTCAATGTCTTTCTTGCAGGTTAATAACTACTTTACAGGGAATGTCATTTTTATGGTATTCAGTAATGGAGACTAAGGATAAATAAATACCATGGATAATGAATTGCACCAAGTTCAATGAAAATGCTATAGCAAAAGTTTATAGAAACAGATTATAAATATGCTTTTAATTCCTTACTTTCCTGCTCTATCCTCATGGAAGGAGATAGTTTGCATCCTGCAAATATATAGTGATCTTTTTACATAATTTGAGATTCTGCTGTTTCAGTAACAAAGTAAGAAGACTATTTATTATGGCCTTCCTTTATCTGGCCAAAGTTTATGGACCAACCTCCCAGAATTCCTCAGCCAGGTTGAATGTTGCTCAGTCCACAGGAGATCTCTGCTTTCAGGGTGGGTTGATTTACTATAATACCAATCTTCCCAACCAAGTGTCCTTCCTGTTGGAAACTCTTAGAATTCTAGCCAGCATGATAAAGCTCACCACATCCCAAGAGCACCAGGTTGGGGAAGAGTAAATCATATATGGGATTCATATGGCAATAAAAGAGGTGTGATCTTACAAGGCTTTTGAAAGAAGTGGTTATGTAAAAGACATCAAAACTTTTTGACATTTTTTAAAGTGCCACTTAAAGAAATGATTATAAAGGAACACTATTTTATTAAATGTTCCATCAATATCTGGACAGCTTTGGAAGAAAGGTATATTTAGTTGAAACCTTAAGTCTGTAAAATGAAGTCACGTCTCAGGACAGAATTAGGCATTTAGCATTCCTTCTCAAAACCATCAAAAAGGCAATACTCAAATGTTGACAATTCAGGTCGTTCTCAACTTACAACAGGTCATTTAGTGACTGTTCAAAATGACAACAGCACTGAAAAAAATGACTTGTGACCATTTTTCACACTTCTGTGAATATCAAAATTTAGACCCTTGGCAACCGACTCATATTTATGATAGTTGCAGTGTTCTGGGATCATGTGATCACCTTTTGCAACCTTCTGACAAAGTCAGTGGGGAAGCCAGGTTCACTTTATAACCATGTGACTAACTTAACAACTGCAGTGATTCACTTAACAACTTTTGCAAGAAAAGTCATAAAATGGGGCAAAACTCACTGAACAACTGTCTCATTTAGCAGTAAAAAATTTTGGGCCCAATTGTGGTTGTAAATTGAGGACTACCTATATTTCACCTAAAACATGTAACATTCAATAGGATGTAACGGTGTGTGGGAATGGCCTTGGGAAACAGAAGTCACAGACTAAATAACATTCAGACAAGAGGCAGCTGAGCCCACAAAAGGAATGGTAAACATCTCAGAAGTTTCTTAAGTTTTTTGGACTATAAAGTTGAGGGAAAAACATATATTTTCACATTTGCAATATTTTGTTAATGTAACCTTATAATAAAGAGTGAGTTGGTACTCCTGGATGTGTTTCTGGACTGGACTAGAAGGCCCCAACTGAATCTTTCTCAAATGAGTATCACAATAGTTCATGAACAGTTCATGGATACTTCAAAAGGATGAACTTTTAAAATTCTTTACTCTTAGATTACATTAACTGCAAATTAGACAAAGGCTTCTGTCAAAAAGTACTATCACTTTTTATCGTTAGTTAATCCAAATTTTAGTATCAAGATTTCTCGCAAAAGTTTGGACTAAGAGAAAAAAAGGTACAGAAGATGTAACTGATGGGATATTGACTTAAGTTTGGTGGACATTTCTGATTAGCCTTTCAAATACTCTCCAGATTTGCTGATCTAAATTTTCCATTGCTGTCAACCAGTAAGGCCATGAGTTATGTTACCAAAAAATTATCTATGGGCATTATTAGGCCTTATGATACCTTTTTAGGCATCACCATGAAAAATAAAATAGGTATTAAATCTATAGTATTTTTGCATTCTTCTGTACTACAGAAATAGCTAAAACCGTTCCCAAAAAACAAAAGTAATCAGCTTTAAAGCCATTCCAGTAACCTATGATTAAACCCAGATAACAATAGCATCCAATTATAACCTTGAGATAATAGTTTAACAAAATTAAGATGGTTGTACAGGATTTCTGCCTTGATGATAAAGGAACATTGCATAACCTGCTTAACAAGAAAGAACCTTGAGAGAAGCAAACAGGTGAGCAGTTTCCCTCTTTTACTCCAGATGTGATTACTGATAAGTAAATGGAAGAAAATCTTGCTAAGACATCTCTGGGTTTATTTGTAAGGCAGTTCCACCTGCTCAGTAGACCTTGATTATCCTCAAGCCCCATAGCAGAATTAGTAGAGCTCTGTTCCCCACATGAATAAATGACCAGGTCAGGGGCTGCACAGTATGTTAGGAAGTCATCCTCCCTGCAGAATATTTCTTAAAAATGGAAAGGTTATACTCTACTTTCATAAAGGATCATAGAACATACAGTAAAGTCTGCAGGAGGATGCTCAGCATTCAAAGATATCACAATGTAATATATCAATGAACCTTTTCAATGGGAAGGTCATAAGAGATTTTAGCTGTATTGCCTGATATCATAAAGAAGCAGAGAAATATTCTAGGAGCAACTAATACTATGGAAAATAACCCAAATTAAAAAAGCTTCATATTGCACAGCAAAAGCAAAAAACACACATTGAATTAGAAAAACTGCAGCAGCCAACTTACATAATGCACATTTTTAGATTCATTGCAAACATCATTGAGGTCACACATAAATTTCAACCTTTAAAATGATCCAGATTGGAAGAAAATCCATTCAAATTTAAAGGAAAATAAGTTTGAAGCACATTTTTCAAAGAGGGGATTCTTGTACAAGAGTAGCCTTTTCACATTTCAATTATTTCTGTATTTCCATCCTCTTAAAGTTAGACAAGCACATATTTAAAAAATGGTATTAGAGCCCTGTTCCTTCCTAAAAGCAAGGGTTTTTTTCCCTAAGAGAATTCCTCCAATAATTGCCAAGAGAGTTCAGGATTTTGCATTTACTCAGCTCTTCCTCTAAAAACTTTGGTGAAAACCTGCCCTATTACTCTGTGTAGTACTTGCTATCAGTAACACAAAATGATGTCCTTCTTACACACATGCCTACTAACCTAATTTTTAAGACACTTGAGCTTATTTCCAAGATCATTATTTCCCATTTTATTTGATAGGTTAAAAAAAAAAAGCTTGAAGACAGGTGGTTTGAATTTGAATGCAACCATTAAGAAATGGGAATCTGATTGTTTCTTCCTTGCACCTGTCTAAATAGGACCCATAAGATTCTAATAGGCTAGTTTCAGAACAGATGGAAGGAAACAGTAACACAGCTCTTCTCAATGTTTGTTTAACTACAATTCCCACTATCTCTGTTTAGTTAGATTTTTCAACTAAACAGATTGAATTTTTTAATCATTTCCATGGCAAACAAATATTACTGCCTTAAAAGTAAATTGATGGGGAAAGTAGCAATCTGCAGATCTAAACACATTGGGCAATCATCAAAACTATAAGGGCAAGTCCAGAGAAACAAGCTGGCAATCTCCTATAAAGGAAGGCAGGCAGCATCACCTAGGTTTTGTTCTGAAACTGGGTTACCAGGAACAAACTGGGTTTTGTTCTGCAAAGGTAGAGACACACCAACCTTTCTTTCTGGACTATTCATGTTATTTCACCAACAGGTCTGGCACCTTCAGGATTAGATATATTGCAAGTTGGAGGCGATAGAAATTATAATCTGATACACCTGGATAGCTTTACTGAAAAGGAAACTCTCTAGAACAGTTTTTCAAACTGCAGCAATTTTAGGATGTATGGCTGTCAATTCCCAGAATTCCCCAGACAGAATACTAGCTAGAGCATTGTGGAAGCTACACATCTTAAATTTGCTTGCTGGGAGTTCTGGGACCTGAATTCCACACACCTTAAAATTACTGAGATTGAAAAACACCAGTCTACAGTCTAAGATCACTTTCCAAGCACTGCACTTCTGTCCAAAGAGACACTTGAGAAAAATAAAAAAGGACTAGGCAGGCAGCAGTTTTTCCCTCCACGGGGAAAGGGCGTGATAAGGTTGAAGGTCCAGACCAACAGAACACCTCGCTCCGGGGTTCTCCTTCCTCCTCCTTACCCTCCTCCAATTCCTGGGGCAGGATATCTTCGCTACCGCCCAGGTCGCTGTTCTCGTTGCCTTCGTCGCAAGCGGGGGGGCTTATCCAGAATTCCATTCCGGGAGAGCCCAGGAAAGCCTCTGCCTCGGTGGGCAACATTAACTTTGGAGGTACAAGGATCCGCTCCTTTGGCCCGTTCACCTTGGGAGAGGTGAGGCAGGCGAAGCCAAGCAGACGCCCATCAGCTGCGTCAGAGATGCTTGTCTTGCCCGCTCAGAAATCTTCACTTTCTTCCAGCACGTTAATTTGCATTGCAGGCTTTCCTTACCCTACAACACTCTTATCTACATTTATAGAATCTGAGGTCCACCTGTTTGGGAAGAATCCATTTTCCAAGATTATGGGGGGGAGGAAGAGTTACTAAATATCTTGTCTCGGGCAATGGTCAATTAAAAGAGAGGAAGAGCTGGAGACAAAAAGATCTTTTATAAGAGAATCGAAGGCTAGGATTAGATAGTAGAGCTGAAATGGAAATAGCGAAGGTGTTGTGGGCGAGGAAATAAAGAAGCCTCCTCCTATTGTTATGTAGCACAATGGTCCGTCCCAACTCCGGCATTCTGCAGTATTTTTGAATGGGAGGGTGGGCTGGTGTGACTTCAGCCATTTCTTAAAACGCGCTCTTCTTTCTTAAAATTAAGCCTGACGAATTAGCATTTCTTTAAAAAAAAAACTGACTAGCATCATTCGCAGAGTAGCTTGGGGGAAAATTGGGAAGTACTTATTAAGAACCAAATGTTAATTAACTTGCCTTTATAGATAATGAAACGTTTATAAAAAATTTCCTTTGAGGGGTTAATGGGTTTTTTTTTTTAAACCAAAACTAAGAAAATGAAGCAACCTCATAACGTTTCTGCAATCTTAAGATATTTCAGGCAATGTGAAAAACGTTTAAAGACAGCTGTAAATGGGATGAGTTTGATGAAAAGAGCTTTTATTAACAAAAGGCAATGTTTGCCATTTACAGGACATGCTATGTTTTGAGAGGGCTGTAAATAGTTGTGAGACATTGGTAAGATCTTTTGCATCTGGTGAACAAAGCATAATGTAAAGTGCCAAAAAACAAAAACCTTATTGTGGTGGTCTAATGTCTTAAAATCCAATCCTTCGTGATCTTCAAATCAATTTAATCAAACTTACTCATTTTAGGAATTTGCACAGGTAACTTTTCTAAGAACTGAGTCTCTAAAATCATATGTCTAACTTTAATTTGGATTTTATGATTTATTGCAAATTGCTGGTATACTAATAAAACAGACAAATAACCAGAGGTTTGTTTCTCATCCTCCTGCCTTGAATATCCCATCCAAAGCCAACTTTAGTTTCTTGTTCCACAACTAGACTGCTTTTGGGTTAGAGATTCTCAGCAAGAGACTCAAAGATATGAGATTGATTATAATCCTGACATATATTATTGTTGCTTTAAAAGGTAGGTAGGTCAGGATTACTTTTGTTGTAAACGGCTATAGTACTATGTGCTCTGAACTATAAAGAGGCTTGTCTGAGATATTTTCTCAAATTGGTTTCTTGGTCCAGACTTAAGCCCTGTATATTTTATTGTTCCCTTGGTAGCAGGTGTACCTCTTGTCCTTGGAGGCCATTTCTTCTGCCCTTTACAATAGCTAAAGAGAGAAGCTGAAGCAAGCCAATCATCCTCACTTAAAAGTAAGCTATCCTTCCTGGATTTTAATGTTATTTTGAGTTGCCAAACTGCAAAAGTACCCCACCCAAATTGCTGATCTCAAAACCTGCTAGAGCTTATAACCAGCAAGGCAGCAGTAAAAGTAGACAAATTTCAAACCAGTATGATTTTTTGACACTGAAGAAATTTTGGATAACATCAGTCCCATTCAAAGACTAAAAAAACCATGTCTTCAATTCAAAATTCCAATTCCTTCCCAATCATGCCCACTAATATTACATTACTTAGTTCTATCCAGTTACTGATTTGAAATATTGCTGGCTGGAAGGACAGTAATGGATGGGGAACTAGTGGATTTCTTCCTTAATTTTGACTTCATAGCACTTTAACAGACACAGCTAATTACAAATAAGAAGAAAAAATAAATTGTCACACTTTAGAGCCTTTTCTATTCCTTCAAGAAAATATAAGACTAAAGGGCAAGGTGAATAGACCACACTTGCCAAGGCAGAGCTAGAGATTCATCTTTGGAGATGACTTTGCCCATTATTTAGCTGTAAAATTTTGTATGAAATATCTCAATAGTTCTACTGAACATACATCTATCATGTATAGAACACACATGTCTTCCCACTTTCTCCAATTATCACCCAAAGCTACTGTCAGGGTTGGCATCTCTTTAGAAGATTTTGTTTACCTGGGTATTGTCTCTAAAGATTATCTTATAAATGACCCATCCTGGCTCTCTTGAGATCCTAAAAGAAATTGGTTTTTCCTTGATTTATAAATGTAATCTCCCATACTTTAGAAGGAAAAGAACCTAGTTTTATGTATCTGTTTAAATATTATTCAGAAAACTACAGCAGTGTTTTGGATTACATACAGTATATCACAGAAGTGAGTACACCTCTCACATTTTGTAAACATTTAAGTATAATCTTTTCATGTGACAACACTGAAGAAATGACACTTGGCTACAATGTAAAGTAGTGAGTATACAGCTTGTGTAACAGTGTAAATGTGCTTTTCTCTTAAAACACAACACACTGCCATTAAACTGCTGGCAACAAAAGTTAGTACACCCCGAAGTGATAATGTCCAAATTGGACCCAAGTAGCCATTTTTCTTCACTGGTTCATGTGACTCGTTTGTGGTACAAGATCTCAGGTGTGAAGGGGGAGCAGGTATGTTAAATTTGGTATTATCGCTCTCACTCTCATATTGGTCACTGGAAGTTCAACATGGTACCTCATGGCAATGAACTCTCTGAAGATTTGAAAAAATAAATTGTTGCACTACATAAAGACAGCCTGGGCTATAAGAAGATTGCCAAGACCCTGAAACTGAGCTGCAGACAGTGGCCAAGACTATACAATGGTTTAACAGGCCAGGTTCCACTCAGAACAGGCCTCACCATGGTCGACCAAAGAAGTTGAGTGCCCATGCTCAGTGTCATACCAGAGATTGGCTTTGGGAAATAGATGTATGAATGTTGCCAGCATTGCTGCAGAGGTTGAAGGAGTGGTCTGTCAATGCTTAGACCAGTGGTCGGCAAACTCATTAGTCAAAAGAGCCAAATATCAACAGTACAACGATTGAAATTTCTTTTGAGAGCCACATTTTTAAAACTTAAACTATAGCCTTACCTTTCTGCTGTGATAAAAAAGATCACCCCCTCTCTGGGATTTCAACTCACTGGTTTCTGCCCTTCAAAATAAAAGTCACAGGCTTCCCCACAGCAGCCTCTTCGGCTCCAACTATTTTTTTTGCTTGTAGCACTGAGTTGCTTTTATTCTGAAATCTTGGGCTCAGCAGCCGGAGAACGGCTCATCAGGACTATAAGGAAAAGATTACAAGTGCTGCTGCTCCATTGGAGGCTTGGAAAAAAGCTGGATTTTAAATGGAGGTTTGGAAAGAGCCCTGCACCACGGAGCTTTCCCCATCCACCCCCAACCAGATGCCCTGGCTTCTCCCAAGCATTTCTTTGCTGGTATTTGTGGAAGAGCCACAGTCAAGGGGCCAAAGAGCCGCGTGTGGCTCACGGGGCGCAGTTTGCCGACCCCTGGCTTAGACCATACGCCACACGCTGCATCAAATTGGTCTGCAAGGCCGTCATCCCAGAAGGAAACCTCTTCAAAAGACAATGCACAAGAAAGCCCGCAAACAGTTTGCTGCAGATAAGCAGACTAAGGACATGGATTTCTGGAACCATGTCTTGTGGCCCAATGAGACCAAGATAAACTTATTTGGTTCAGAGAGTGTCAGGCATGTGTGGCGGCAAACAGATGAGGAGTAGAAAGACAAGTGTGTCTTGCCTGCAGTCAAGCATGGTGTTGGGAATGTCATGGTCTGGGGCTGCATGAGTGCTGCCGGCACTGGGGAGCTACAATTCATTGAGGAAACCACAAATGCCAATATGTACTGTGACATACTGAAGCAGAACATGATCCCCTCTCTTCGGGAACTGGGACACAGGGCAGTATTCCAACATGATAACAACCGCAAACACATCTCCAAAATGACCACTGCATTTCTAAAAAGCTGAGGGTAAGGTGATAGACTGGCCAGGCATGTCTCCAGACTTAAACCCTATTAAGCATGTGGGGCATCCTTAAATGGAAGGTTGAGGTGCACAAGATGTCTAACGTCCACCAGCTCTGTGATGTCATGGAGGAGTGGGAGTGGAAGAGGACTCCAGTGGCAACCTGTGAACCTCTGGTGAACTTTATGCCCAAAAGGATTAAGGCAGTGCTGGAAAATAATGGTGGCCATACAAATATTGACACTTTGGGCCCCATTTGGACATCATCACTTAGGGGTTTACTCACTTTTGTGAGTAGCAGGTTAGACATTAATGTTGTGTTATTTTGAGGGGACAGCACATTTATACTGTTAAACAAGCTGTATACTCTCTACTTTACATTGTAGCCAAATGTCATTTCTTCAGTGTTGTCACATGAAAAGATATATTTAAATATTTAGAAAATGTGAGGGGCTATACTCACTTCTGCAATATACTGTATATGTTGCATGAAACAAGACTGGGCTTGTTCAGACATCCAAGCTCACATGAGGGATGATAGCAATTATGACCAATAACAGTTTATTTCTAAGGCAGATCTGATCCTAGTTATGCTTCGTAAGAGGCTTCTAGCTAATCCTGAAGTACGATGGCATAGAAAGCTCAATTGGGCTTGGATTGATGCTAATATTATATCCATCTTTTTGAATTCAGAGCAAGCCCAAAGTCAGATGAACTCAATTTTCTCCTCTATCCAAAGTGCAAATAGAAGCCTGAGTCATTACACTAATTTGTATATTTTGCTAAAAAGGTTTTAATCATAAACTTCAAGCCAAAAACTAACAGCAAGTAAATTCAAATTGGTTTGATTCTGTTTACATACGAGAAAAGTTATAGATGGCAGCAATGTGCCAGGCCCAATGACACATTAAGATTGAAAAAAAGCACACTAAAAATTTAAAAATAAGGTGTGACTGCAAGAACTGATAGCTTGGACGTGGTTAAATGTATGCAAAACACCTTTTGAACGAAGTAGAAAAGTGGGTAATGGAAAGAAATCTCTTAGAGGAACAAGCTGGATTTAGACTGGAATATTGGAAAAGCTCACAAGGATTTTCAACAAACAAAACATAAGTGCGTACCTTAAATCCAGGAACATATTAAGACAGAAGCTTGTCTACTCCTAGGACAAAACACCCAGGCATTAACAGAACAATGCAGTCCATACCGTGCTGCGCAGCAAGGCATGTGCAGACTTGTACACTGGGGAAACAAAACAACCATTTCACAAATGTATGGCACAACACAAGAGAACCAACTCATCAGGACAGGATTCAACAGTTCATCTACACCTGAAAGACAAGCGGCACTCCTTTAAAGACAATAAGGTTCACATTTTGGACAGAGAAGATCATTGGTTTGAAATAGGAGTCAAATAGGTTATCTATATTAAAACTGAACAGCTCTCTCTCAACAAAGAGGGAAAGATGCAACCATACCTATTGTTTAAAATGCAGTCTTTTCAGCAATTCCAAGATGGTTCCACACTCATTTGCACTTTGATTCAGGTGACTGAGGACACAGATTATACAGATTAGCCCCTAGATGGTTTCAAGACCCTTAGAGTATTAATGGCTGACTGAGAACAGTATATAAATCCTATCCACTCCCCAGCAGTTACCATAGTTAGAAATGAAGAAGCTTCTTGGATGAGAAATGTCTTCAAGGAAAATGAAGAAAGTCCAGCTGCTATTTGGAGAAAAAGCATCTTTGGGAAAACCATGACTTTAATGACTGAGAATCTTCATAGATATTTAGACCAGAGTACTCCACAATAGGTAATTATTTTATTTTACACCATCTCATAAACAAATAACGGCAGGAAACTATCATTTTTATAGATCTCAGTGCACCCTTTAAACAAAAACTTTTTGTGAAAGAAATTGATCAACTTAAATATGGAATCCAGATCTTATTTATTTATGGTTAAGGCCTTCTACTCAAACACCTGTTTGAAAGTCTGTACATGTGTAAATAATTCTCTAAGAGTATAATGCTCATAATTGTATTAGATAAAACTGTATCTTAGTCTCAATGCTTTTTAAACTCTATGTCAATGATATTTCAGGATTCCTATATGCTTGACATTCATGTCAAAAATCTATGATAAATTCATTAATACCTTTTTATATGTTGATACGATTCTAATGGGGCACTCCTGCAACTTGGTGACACAACTTGATGATGCAACTTGAAAGTGATGCAACACAATGGGTGCAAAATCAATCTTTAAATATACACACGTCTACTTGCTATCTAGAGTGGAGTAGAGTACGTGCATTTAAAAAAAAAATCAAGTCATCCTTCCCAAGCAGCAGTATAATATGGGAATGATTCTTTCTTTCAATTCAAAAGTTTGACATTCGAGAATAAGGAAACTATGGTACTTGTAAAATTGTGTTTAAGAAAGAAGCTGCCTCCTTCTTTACAAGAGTTGCTTACAGAAGCAGGAAAGACAGACTGATTATGTGCCATAAAGTCACTGCCAACTCTTAGTGCTCACATAGATATTCTCCTTGGTGATCTGTCCTCAGCCTGCCTATCAAATCTCCCAGTGAGGAAGCACAGAAGGATGCATAAATATGGCAGTAAGAAAGCACTTGTGTGCAAATAAAAGTATATTCTTCTTAAGTCTAGAAGTGTCCTAAATTGATCTGTTAAAATGATTCACAGGGTAAGGGAAAGAGGAGAAATCCAGTTGAAGGCCAGAAAGTTGGCAAGGAAGGCATTTGATGTTATGGCAGAAATTCACAACTGCACACATATCAGGAAAAGCCCATTGTCTGATGTGGAGTCAGAATAACTTAGCTGCATTTGCCTCTTCGCTGCAGATAGTCCATTCAATAACTAACCGATTTAAATAAATAATCCACAGAGGTTGCCCTGACTGAGGACAAAGAATTAAGAATATATACCTGTAAGGAGTTCTGTTGCTTCCAAATTGTGCTATTGGAGAAGTCCCTTGACTGCCAGGAGATCAAATCAATCAATCCTAAAGGACATCAACCCTGACTATCATTTTGAAGGACAGATACTGACGCTGAAACTGACTAATGAGAAGGCCCACAAGCATATTCCTAGATTAACTAAAACCAAAAGGCCAAAAGCTGAAACATATACAGCTGCTGTTTGTTTGTTTGGTGATTGTTGTGATGGGGGCTTCCAGTCTCTCCCCATCCTCTTCCTATAGTTCCCCCTTCACAGTCCATTCCTCAGTTATGTTAGAAAAGATTGGAAGGGATGAGATGTGATGGAAAAAACACAGTGGCAAACAGTCCTCGGGAGAGAGAAATGTAGATGATTTCAAGTGGTGTTGCTTTAAAATTGGCAAAAAAAACCCAAAACTTTAAAAATATGTAAGAGGGTGGATGGAAGTACAAACAGCTTTCCCCCATGTTTCAAAACTGAGTTTAGGAAAAAAATGGAATGGAAGAAAAGTTAACTATTCTTTATAGATGAATAGACAAGGGACGAGCAGTGGTAGGCTTCAGGACAGCAGAGCAGATGTTATGTGTATGTAGTGGGATGGGGGGGCAGTAACCCAGGGTTCAGTTTCCAAATGTATTGTTATTACATGATAGAATGAATAAAGGACATTTTATACACAAACACACACACGGTATATGTCAGTATACGTCATAAAATTTAGGCATAAAGACAGTATATAGATACAAACATACACAAACACATATAGTTAAATACAAAAGAAATTTAAAACATGGAAAAGTTAATTCACAACATAATACATTCATCTCTGGAGAAGCTGGAAAATTTCAAATAATGCGAGTTAGAAACAGCGCCAGCCTCTTCATTTCGCACAAAGACAAAACAAAAGATCAAAGGTTTCATTCACTAGAAAGCATATTCCTAGATTTACCAAGCACTTCGAGGGTAAAATCAAAACAAAACCAGGTAAAAAGTTCACAAAGTAGCAGGGACGAGGTGGCTGTGATGGTTTGCTGACCACATCAAAAATGATCTGTTTTTTTGTGGCTTCATGTGCAATTCAAATCTAGTGATTATGATTCCATGTACTGTATTTATCCAGGCTCAGCAGATGAGCAATCCAGAACCAAGCAAAGGGGGCTAATAAATTCTCGTGGCAGTATTTGTCCCATAAAAATTCACAGCATCTTGGAGTAAGGATAGTAAAAAGTGCCTGAAGTTCAGGAAGCTCACTATTGATGAATCTGTCCAAACTGACTATGCTGGTTGAGATTTGTAACTATGCTTTGAAGAATAGGATAATGGATACACTGAGTCTTAAGAAAGATTTAGGAACTAAGACAACTTCCTAAAACCTCCTGAACACAGTGGGAATTATTTCCACAGAAATGTATAGAATGCAGTGGTATCAGTCCCCTTTTGAAATATTAGGCCTTTCTTTTGTCCTTTTTACAGATTCTCATAACAACTATCCCAGAAACATTTCTTGTTCCTTTATCACAATGACTATATTTTTTAACGTAGCTTACTTAAATAAAAAAGGATTGGCAAGGAGCTAGCCCTTCTGAGTACTGTAAAAATGCGTAAATGTTCATGAATAAGAAACATACACCACGATATTCACAAAGTCAAAAGCCCAGCAGTTGAGTTCTGCAATGGTACTATAGACATATACCACCATGAGTAATATAACAGGATAATTGTTAGGAAGTAGGGATTATTTTACTGAAGCCTCATCTCAGTTCTTTCAGAATATCCTGGACACAGTGGGAATTATTTCCACAGAAACATATAATGCAGTGGTATCAGTCTCACTGCCCATGTGGGAAATCAGACCTTTCTTATGTTCTTTTTACAGATTCTCGTAACAATTCTGGGAAACATTTCTTGTTCCTTTATTATAATGACTACTTTTTAAAAAATGTAGCTTAATTAAATAAAAAAGGATTGGCAAGGAACTAGCCCTTCTGAGTACTGTAAAAATAGCTTAAATGTTCATGAGTAAGAAAGATATACCATGTGATTCACAAAGTCAAAAGCCCAGCAGTAAGAGTTCTGCAATGGTACTATAGAGTTATACCACTATGAGTAACTTAACAGGATAGCTGTTGGTAAGTCGGGATTATTTTACTGAAGCTTCATCTCAGTTGTTTCAGAATTTCCTGGAAACAACTGCAATCAGATCACCAACTCACAGCTGACACCCAACTTCTCTTCCTTCTTCACTGCACTGATAATAACACCTTACCTCAATTTTCAAAACAGCATGTATATCCTGTTCTAAGGCGTCAAAAAGAATTATTGTTATTGTCAGCCTCTGAATTTCCCTCTGATTCTTGCTTGCTATTGGCTGCCATAGTAATGGGGAGGGGGGAGCTTGGTATTTGGGTTTGGGAGCTGGTGTGTGAAGACCCATGTGAACGAAAAGGGAAGCTTGCTCTCAAGAATAAGAGCCATGCTGAATGGAGTTGTTTACATCTATCTGGTCAAGGCCAACCGTCCCAGGACTGCAAATGGACAAAAATGCCTGCAGCTGTATTCCACATGCCATTATGTGGAATAAGGATTGGACATTCATCCTGGGTCCCTGGAGAGAGGGTTTTGGGGAAACTCAATATGTAATTTCCATGCCCTTTTACTCAGACCTTGCTTTTCTTTTGCTGCTATCATTTCAAACTCAATAAAAGTACCTCTTCTCTAACTTAATGGAGTCGGGGGATTTCTTTCTTGGGTTTTGAATGGAGGTAGACCAGACATTTATAATCATAGATCAATATTACTTCTTCTCAGAGATTACTTACAGAAGTATTCCAGAGTCTCTTTGATCTGCTTGAATGTGAGGCCAGCAACAGCATCAGAGGAAACCTGAGGTGTCTGGATCCAATCTTTGTGGTCATATCCAAATACTGTGTCTGCCCGGAGTTTATACAAGGGCAGCTGTTCCCCCAGAAGGCTGATGATTTCCACTTCAGGAAGATTGCTGTTATTGCAAAAATCTGATGAGAAAATATGAGACAAAGGAAGACATCTGATTAGCAAAGGGGGAAGTGATGCAAGGCCTTTGGTCTCAAGAAACCGAGTCGTCTCTAAGATGCTCTTGGCTGTAGAAATCACAAGTTTTTCTTGATTGCAGTGTACCATATTGTGCCATTTCAGCCAGTGTGCTATTTATAACATGATTTGAATGTTGTGGAAGCTAAGCCGATTTCTTATTTTGCAATACACCAAAGGCAAGAAAACTAGAGACTGACAGTAGATGTCAATCTACTCTAGTGATAAAAGGTGTCTTTCCCCACATGAGCTGGATTTGCAATAAAACCTATGAGATTCCCCCATGTGGGTGTGTTAAAGAGCACTTATAAACTAAACATTCAAACCACATTGAATGGACCCTGAATAGAGGCAGAAGGAAGAATCAGTCAGAAGTCTGTGGCCCAGGAAATCAAATTGTTTATATTCACTGGCCATAACTCAGATATAATATAGCTAGCATACTGACCTGTCAGAGAGGAATAAATAAGATCATACAGATGAGTTTATCAAAAATACTCCAACATCAGGCTGTAATTGACAGTACTGTATATTGTCTCTGCCTTTTTTTTTTTAATGTAGTAGACCAAAGGTATACAGTTAATTCTGCTTTTGATCATGTCTGCCCAGCACTGACAATGCTTTGCTGGGAGCTAGATTATATTATATTGCTTGCATACTTAGTAAAATTACAGTATTTTGTACCTTCAAAGTGATTTGGTCACATTAAAATGAACCGAAGTTTGGCCACAATGTTACACAACTCTTAACTTATTTTAAAGTACATTATAACACTTTTTGCCAAACAATACACAATACAAACAATACATGGGATATCAAAAACACAATCTCTTAAAATTAGTGATTTGCTCTCTTAAACTTTTGAATAATCTACAACTTTTTATTTAAAAAAAAATAAACAGGGCAGCTTACAACAAAAAGGGATTTGAACTGCAAGTATTCTTTGATTTATGGCCACAATTGGGACTTCCATTTCCATTGCTAATTTAGGCAGTTGTTAAGTGAATCTTGTCTGGTCTTATATGACCTTTTGTCATGGTTGTTAAAGCAAATCACTGAGTTGTTCACATAATTGTTAAGCAAATCTGCCTTGCCCCATGAACTTTGTTTGTTGGAAGCTGGTTAAAAATAGTGACCACATGATTCCAGGACAGTTACTGGTTGCAAATATGTGCAAATTTAGATTTCTGTAACTATATCATAAATCACTTTATTCAGTGCTGTTGTAACTCTGAATACTCGCTAAATGAATAGTTGTACACCATACTGTTGCCATGAAAAATATATAGACCTAGATATGAAAGTACTAGAAGTAAAGCCCAAATCATTGGAAATTTTAAAATTTTAAAACCAGCGGGTTGTCTTTTGGGCAAATAGCTATAGTAGGGTGACCAACCGTCCTCTTTTGCATGGACATGTCCTCTTTTTACATCCTGTCCGGGGCGTCCGGGCGGGTTTTATAAATTTTATAAATTTACCCGGACGGGC
>JAEANM010003553.1:4923-22205 GCA_017656035.1 Myanophis thanlyinensis
GAGGGTCATCTTAGTGATGATGGCCAGCATGATCTTCTCGCCTTTAGTCGGGTACGGGTTCTTGCGGTGCTCCTGCAGCCAGGCCTTCAGCGTGGCCGTGGCGTCTCGCGTGGCGTTCTTCCGGTAGGCCGGATCATTTAGCTGATAGGGGTAGGCTGGGCTGCCGTAGGGATGGTAACTGATGGCCCCGCTCATGCCCGTCGTGTGGGCGTCGTAAGGAGAACCCTGCCAAGCGCCAAAGCAAAGAGTTTACTCAGCTATTTCTACGGCTGGTGGTCGGCACAAATATATTAATATAAGCGAACCGAACAGAGTAGTATATATAATGATTTATTTTTGAAACACTCCTATGTATTTTCCTTTATATAAAAAAATTCGGGGTGATATTGGAATCAGATTCCCTTCGCCTCCTGGAAAACCTGCTGAAATTGTCATTTAATAGTTTCAATTTATTTAACACATTTGTTTATTTTCCTCTCTAAGACCTCTTTCTATTTTCCACCTCCATGTCTACATGAATGGCTAAGATATTTTCCTTTTTGCTGGGTGGGGGCGGGCGGGGAGGGCGAGATAGGAAGAGAGACACAACAAAAAACCCCACTTAGCAATTCAGTCCGCTAATGCATTGCAAATCCAATTTGCAAACCAGGAGATATGCACCGTTTCGAATTGGTCAAATACGATATAATTAGCATTTTAATTCACCCTTTAAACGTTTAAATTACGCTGATTTAAAGTCTGCGTAATACCAGAGTATGAAGAAGGGAAGGAAATTAGTTGAGCAACTTGGTAAGTTTTATAGCCGGTTCCGGAAAGAAAACTACAATATGCTCCAAATCTACCTAATGTTCTTAAATAACCCCTGGAGAGAGAGAGACAGAAAAAAAAAAAACCAAACTTGGCAACTTGCGGGTGCTTTTCTTTTGCCACGAGAAAGTCAAACAGAGGAGCGTTTGAGATGGGGCTCTCATTATCCTAAATAAAGATCGGCCGGCTGGGAGAAAAGGCGAAGGTTATGGGAGAGAGAAAGAGGGAGGGAGGGAGCGAGACTTCAGCCAAAGGCGCTGGATCTGATATCTCGTGTGTAGTGAAAGAAAACGAACCCTTCGCCCCACTTTCCCAGGACCAATTGGCTCTGCTATCTTTAATCCTTCATCGGTTTGCAATAGCTACAAAATACGCACGAACGCCGACATTAACATACTTTGCAGCAATCGGGAAGTGGTGGACATCTGCCCAAAGCTGCGTGAAAAGAAGTGGAAACGCGCGGACACACGCACATCCATACACACACACACGCGCGCATACACGCCCGGCTTGAGCTCCTTTAAATCAGTGAAACGTCGGCACTGTAAATTACACAACCAGAAGTAGAAGTGTGCAAAGACAAATAAGAGAAGAAAAAAACTTAATAGAAAAATAGTGAAAACATAAAATAGAAAGGAAAGTGGGAAATCCGGGGGGGGGGAGAGACAGAGGAAAGGGGAGTGGGAAGTTTTTAAAAACCCGGGGATACAAAGGAGAAAGAAAAGGAAAAGAATCGAAGAAAAGAAAAGTAGCTAAGCAGCGAAAGGTGACACAAGCGAAGGGCAGAAAAGAAAGCTTCCAGAAAGAGAAAGCCGACGAGGAAAAGACAGCTGTTCCCTCCTTTCCTCGGTTCACACGGGGAACTTGGCGCGGGTTACATTCGCACGATCCCCCAGCCTAGCCCAGATGGTCTCGGAGATTCGAGTGGGGGGAGCGATGGATGAGGAGGAGGAGGAGGAGGAGGAAGATGGAGGAGGCGGCGATGGTGAAGGATGGCGCTCGCTCGTCAGTTACCCACCATGTAGGAGGGGAATCCCGTGGCCGGGTCGGTTGAGTACTGAAGCGGGCTGCTGAAGCCGGTGGCTGCCGCTTGGGCCGTGAACGCTGCGGATCCGGGATAAGGGCTGAACGCCGAGCCCGAAGATGATCTGGCCAGCTCTTCGCTCCTGGGCGCCGCCAGCGCCGACGCCCCGTAAGCCGGGCAAGAGTAGAGCGCCAGCGAGCCCGGGGGCTGGTAAAGGTAGCCCTGAGGGTAGGACATAGCTGGCTGGCCGGCCGACTGTCAGCGAGCGGGCAAAAGGAAAGGAAGCGGGGGGCCTGGGCTGAGCCCCGGGCGGAGAGGAGGACGGCTGGCGCTTCAGCGGCTAGGCTGCTGCTGCCGCCGCCGCCGCCGTGGCCGCCGCCGCCGCTGCTGCTGCTACTGAGCACTCCGGCCGCGGAGGAGCTCACAGCGTCCGCTCCATAGGCAGGAGGAGCCGGAGCCAAAAGGAGAGCCGGGCGCGAGGCGGAGGAAAGCCGCTCGCTCTTTCTGGGCGCGCGCGCGCGCGCTCTTTCTCCTTCGCCTCCTTTCCCACGCAGAAGTCACCCACTGCTGCAGGAGGAGGAGGAGGAGGAGGAGGTAGCGGCGGTGGGCATCTGGGCAAGAAAGGCGCGCGGGAAGAAAGAGAAGAGGAAGAGGAGGCGTCTCCCCAAACCCCGGCAGGGAAGAGGTCAAAAAGAAGGGAGAGCGGGAAGAAAAACCAGCCTCGACCGGGCTGCACCGGGTAAGCAGCCTCCGCCGGCTCCGCAATTCTTCCCTCCCTCCTGCGCTCGTAGCCCACCAGTAAGGCAAGGCGAGCTTTCCCCCCCAGCGCCTGCGACAAGTCTTGGATTTTGGAGCAGGCATAGGAGCTTGGGAAGGCGAGGAGTTTGTGGGGAAAGGAGTTTCGGAGGGACATTGGCAAGGCGAGCTGTCCGTCACGGCGACTCATCTGCATATGCGGGAAGACACGCCCCTCGCCCGGCTCCTTCCCAGATGGAACCAAGGAGGGAAGGAAGGACTTGGGCGGGACTCTGGGAAAACAAAAATAAAATCAAACCCCGCCCCCTCCCTTCGGCGGCTGCGGCTCAGAGAAAATCGCGCGCGGTGGCTTGAGGCCCAGCGGTGGAGCGCAGCGGCTGCAACTGAAGAAGCTGGCCGGACGCCGAGCCACGAAATGCATTCTTGTCTTCCTCTCTCCACCCCCTCTGTGCCCCCCTCCCAGCTCAGGAGGGTTATATAGCGTCACGTAGTTTCAGAGCTGCCCGCGAGGGAGGCAGGAGACGTTCAGGGAAAGGGGAGAAGGCCTGCCTGCCTGCCTGCCTGCCACCAAACTAAAGGCATTCCCCATTGGCACCAGGCTGAGGCTTTGACAATTGGCATGTGGCTTCGTTCCGTTGCAGACCAGCCCCGGATGGAGGCCTGCAACGGACCTCGCCTCATTCAATAAAGGAAGAGAGACTTGCATTCGGGCGGGGCGGGGCGGGGTGGAGCCTCGCAGTAGTTCCTTGTGAGGAACTACCTCTGGGACCCAAGAAGTGTTTGGGACGCGCTTGGCAGGCTGCAATCCTAAACGCAACAACAGAAGCTTGAAGCTTTTTGTCTTCATCGCGTTAAACTAAGCGAAGGCTGCGTAAAGCGGAATCAAATTCCAGGTGTGGAGCGCAACTCCCATTTGGACGACTAGGACACGCGCTTAGGGTAGGGTCAGGAAATCTAAACTAGCAGCAGTAGCAAAAATGGTCGGACGAAAAGGCGACCGTTAATCTGAGTTTCTTGTGGGGGCACAGGCGATGGTAGTGTAGGAAGCAGTCCCTATTCCAAAAGAAAAGAAGTGGGTGCAATTAATCCGTAGACACTTTCCATTGGGACGGGTTTTTTTTTTTAAATTCCTAAAGTATTTTTTTCCAAAACCCCGCGCCCCCCCTCCAACGAAATTCTGCCAACCTCTGGTACTTTGGGAAGGTAGCAAAGGAACCCCACTGCCTTCTATTTTATCACTGACCTGGAGGATTTTTCTCACGCTGAAGAAAAATCTATGTGGTCGCTAAGAATCGACAGAGACTTGATGGTATCTAATCGTCAGTGAGTTGGGGAAGTCGGATGATTGGTGCGTGTGCGATTAATTTTGCGCGCTCCGTCCCAATTCAGCAGCAGTAACGTCCGCTTCAGTGGGATGAGTGAGGGGACTTGAGGTACTTTTCGGCCTTTCTTTCCACTTACCCCGTCTTCTCTGCCGTCCGTATTCAATCCAGACCTGCTTTACTCGAGTGTCCTCCTTACGGCCTGCCACATGCTGAAGCCCTTGGCCCTAAAAGCCACTCTGATCACTTAGCTGAGGCCCTCGCGCGGCATTGCCATGAATTAGGCAATTTCTATAAAGAAACAGTGTAAACGACTGGCCGTTCCTCAGTGATTCTGCACAGGCACAACGTGCGGCAATCTCGATGGGATGCCTTTCCGCTCAGTCACTCAAGGTAAAGATCTAAAGACCACCACAACATCCATCCCCTCTAAGTTGCCGAAGCTGCTCGGAAGCAACAATTTGCTTTTATCATCCAGCAGATGGCGGGGAGGGTGACCTGAGGTTTCACGGGGGGGAAAAAACTTTAAAGTGACAGGTGGATTTACAAATTGTGGCTGAAGCTTCCCCTCGAGTCTGATCGATTACCGAATGGGGCAAATCGAATCCGCGCACTTGGGGGATTGGAACTAAAGTGGCTTAATAGCAAGCAGCTTTCTAACTTCCTTGGAACCCAATGCCTGACACTTTCTATCTCTTTGCACAAAAGCGGGAAATTTGGTTCGAGGTGCGCTACCGATCATTCTTTTTCTTCGCTCCACGCCCTTACATTTGACTGCCAGAAGATCATTCTCACTTTTCTTTTGCAATGCAGTAGTCAGGCAGTAAGTCCACCCGTTCATAAAATTGGGAGTTTGACGTCTTATCTGTATTTTAAATAGTAACAGCAAATAAGCAATGTCACCTGGATGTAGTTAGACAAAACATAAAGCATAGTTCAGCATAAACTTTTCCCCATACCTAGAACGCCTGCGATTTGACCGAAAAGGCAAATGGCTGTCTTCGCCACTACAAAGTCAAATGGCTGTGCCCTCTACATGAAAGACCCCTGCCTCCCCACCCCAAGAATCTCCTTGTTTTCGACGCCCTTGGCAGGTCGGCACTACAAAACGAACTGGGACTCCCGCACAGCTTTCCGTTTCTTTTCTATACTAAGCAAAAAGGAATGAGCCGCTCGTTTCTTTTCTTTTCATTTTTGACACTTCGTAGAGGTATTCCAAATATTCGCCTTGAAATCTCCTCGAATTGAAGTCAGCTGCGATGTGGGAAATGGGCTACAAAGAGGAACATCCTTGTCCTCTCCCTCCCTTTTAGAATTACCGAATGCCATAATTAGAATCAAATACAACTGGGGGAGGGGAGATCCGATTGTCTTCGTTGTCACTCTGGCCAGCAGCCCCAAAGTCCTTCACTTAGAATGGTTTTCCAGAATTGCTTCGTCTGGTATGTTGGACTACAATTCCCATCATTCCTGTTCCTACTGGGTATTGGTGGAGGATGGGAATTAAATTAGGATAGAACACGTGCGTGTGTGGAGCCGGGAGAAGATTAGCGAGGGTGGGTTTAGGAGCGGGTTCCAGCGATTCCCGAAGGATTTTCCTGCTAATAATGTGTCTGAAACTGGATTCTTACAATCACCGGGCTCGGAGTCGGAGATGGGATCGAAACACATCCCGCGTGTAGCAAAGAATTATCAATACATTAAAAGGAATAATCAAAGAAACCTCTCCCCCCAATATCTAGACAGTTTAAATACCCCATGTCATGTTATTCTTTTATTATTTTACTCTTCCTCCGAAGAGATAATATTGCTTTAATGCAAAAAAAAGAGGGGGGGGAGGGTGATGGTTGAAGGGGGCGGAGGTGGAAAGCGGCTAGTTTTCCAATAAGTACTTAATGAATAGAGCATTACCATTTCAAAAGGCGATCGCTTGCTTTGGGGTTGATTTGCATAATTTTTCTATGGCTTCAAAACAGCAACACTACGTTGTTGCCATGCATTTCCAAACGCAAGCAGAACGCAGGCAGTGTGACAAAGAAGATTCCCCACTCAACCCTACCCTACCCTCCATTCACCCACCCCCAATTTGACTCCGGGGAAGAATTAACCGGAGCGTTTATCTATAAATGGGACATTTGGTCTTGTTTCGGAGACTGTTTACTCTAATTCTTTCTCTCCCGGAGCTGGACTGTGCAGATTTGTAAGAAAACGGCACGTTAAACTTCCGTCTCCCACGCTTTTGGGAAATCTTCTCTTCAATGGCTAATTTTTATTTAAAAACCCAACCTTACGGCCTTTCTGAGGCTTTAATTTCTCATTCCGCTATGATTATGCACCCCCGTCTTTCCTTTTCCTTTCCAAAATTCGCGTAACCGGCAGTGTTACACTTCAGGGCCGCCTTTCGTGCGTCTATTACAGCTAATAAATGAAAGAGATGCAAAGCGACCACAGACGCTTCGACCTTGCCAGGAGGATCCTTGTTATTTATCTAAATATTTGTTTCTTAGCAGAGGGCATTCGCCCCATGCTTCTAAGCGCAATTAACCGAACATCCAACATTTCTCACGGTGCACTTTAGCAGAATTGAAGAAGGAGCAATCCATTATTTCTTGTCGATCAGATCTAGAAATAAAATCTAGGGCTGGGCTAACCTCTTTTTCCCAATAATTCATTCCCTTTCTGGATGACTTTAGAGCCATCTCAAATATGAGTGTCTTTAACTGGATTCAGCCAAAGTACTTAAGATCTCTTTAAATCCCATTGATTTCAGGCAGAGGAGAGCTGACTTAACTTTCTGCCACTAGGATCAATGGGATTTAATAATGCAAGCTGAAGATGGTCTGGGAAGACCAACTCGTGGAAATCAATGTGGTTTATTTTGAAGGGTATCTGCTTGAGATCGGCCTCTGGAAAGAATATCAGGATTGTGCAGTTTGAGTGATTTGATTGGCCTTGATTAACATAGTCTTCTGTTATTTTCTCTGTGTTGGTCAAACTAGGAATACCTTACATTGACGTCAATGGGGGTTTGCGTCTCTGTAATAGATCTGTACAGGAAGTCGCTGTTTAATTCCCTGATAGTTTTCAGATAGGATGGTTGCAACAACTGGGAATCATGAAACTGCAGATCAGGTTTTCAGGAAAATCACATGTCTATCCTCAAAATTTGGCTCCCAACTCTAGTCTCAGATAACTCAACCCAATTACAGATATTAAATATCTCAATCATGCAAGTCCCTATGAACATCCGTGGATCATCAAAGTAAATATAATTCAGGTTGCTGGGCTCAATCCAATGCATACTTCCTTGTGTGTAAGATTCATCGAATACAGTGAAATAGCCAGCTGCATCCAATATAATTTACATGTTAGTAAATCTCTTTGAAACAGGAAGATCAGACTTCCCAGTAATATTATTTCCAATCATCCTGGAGAAGCACAGTGAGACCCTTCAAATATTTATCTAGAAATTGTGTTGTGTTCATCTGAGCTAGGCATGCCAGCAAAGGGATTGCAGTCATATTTGCAAGCCCCATGCTTTAGAAGCAGCCACCTCCATTTCCAAATTGGATCACCCTAATCATCATCACAAACAACTAGAGGTACCATTTCAAGAATAAGTGGGTCACAAAGAGATGTTAATGAGGTGAGAGTGCAAAATTCTTGTCTTGTGTTGAAGATGTTCAAGATTGCGTTTCAATTCCAAATCATCATCCAGAATATTTTAATAGCATTTGGATAACATTACTTTATAAAGCTTTATACTCACATTAAAGAAGTTTCTGAACAATGTGATCTGAATATAGTACTGTGTGAAGAAGGAGAATAATTTCTCCTCTACTCTACCTTCCCCAAGCATTTCAGGTAGTGAAAGTTCAGTCATTCTTATAATCCTGCAAAATGCATCACAAATTATCAAGTTTGCCTTCAAACAATATCTGTTAAAGTGGAAATAAAGATTCCTAATTCCATCTGTATTGCTTAGCTTAATTGATGCACTGCAATCTCCTTAAATATGTTCCCTATATGTTTAGCCTAAACACACTTTGTATTTATGCATGGTTACCTCAGGGCATGAATGCATAGTGCCCATCCCTTGAAAAGTGCCTACTGGAAGGAAGCTAGCTTCAAGATGTGTAAGATGCTGGGATGACCTCAGGTGATCTGTGAGGGCTTAGCGGGGGCCCTTTAAACTCACCATTAAAAGAGGTTCCCGCATGAATGGGCCTCCAAGGGTAATATTCACAGCTAGGACTTACACAGTAACTCTGGCACAACAGTATTCAGAGGAGTCAGTCAAGTCACACGATCACACAAAGCTTGGGCCAGCTCTGAGAAATCTAAGATGCACCTGTGAACCAGCCACTTTGTTCCCTTAGGTGGCAGCAAGTCCCTTTAAATTCAGAACTTAATCTCTCCTTGATGTTATCAGGACTGTCCCTGCAGGCTGCGATCCTTAGAGGTAAAAAGGTTCCTTTCTAAGGAAATTCCATTGCAACAAATTAGGTGTTTTTAACTAAAGAAATGACTGTCCTGCAGCCAAATTGGGCTGCGGATGGTGCTGAACTGATAGCGGCTCTGCAGGCATCAAATCAATGCCAATATATATTCACAATTATTTGAATGTATCAGATTAGAAATTTTAAAAGGCCACTTGGGCCATGGTTTACCGGTTTACTGAAGCGGGTGTAAAGAAAGTTCCATTTAATTCAGCCTTCCCAGACTGTCCTTCCCAGATGTGTTTGACAATAGTTGCAACAGCGAGCAAAGCCAATGTCGTGCTGTATTTGAGTGATGGGGACTGTAGTCAAACACTTCCAGAAAAAGCATGGGGCTAAGGAAATCAGGCTTGATTTAAAAGGAAAGCTGTTTGGATCTCAATCTGAAAAACCTTTTTGTTTAGAGAACTTGCCCCCTGAAAGATTCACTCTGCAGATGATGGGAGGACTTAAAAAATTCTCCAAGTAGATACCTTAGAAAACCCTGATTTTGGAAACTTCTCAGAAACAGAACCAATCCCATCACCACCAACAGTAAACTCCCCAACAGCAAAATGTTTTAGGTGTAAAGAAAAACAAGTTATGGTGATGGTGGTGGTAAATAATGTTGATACTAATGTTTTTTGTTCCAGTGCATTTAGCAGGCATCAGGCAAGCAGGAAAAGAAAGCCCCCAACCATTGTCTGATACAACTGGCCCACCCCCACCAGGAATATTAAGTAAGTAGGATGGATTATGTTGTGTGCACATGACAAATCAAATTCTGCCTGGCATGCTGCCCTTCTTAGGCCTCTTAGTAATCAGAATTGAGCACTTCATTAGTTAATTTTGCATAATTGAAGGCTGCACAGAGATTACAAACTTCTGGCATCCATTTTGTACCCCTATCAAGACTCCACCCAGAGCAGATACTTAACTCCTTGTGTTATGCTACTGATGTGTTTTTACAAATCTCATTGCAGACATACTGAATTTAGTAGGCTTACTTCCTGTTAAGTGCACCATACCACTACTTTAAGCATGTTTATCTAGTATATTCCACTGTATTCATTTGATCCCCTTTTAATAAGTCTTAATGAGCACACACCAAGAGCCCTCAAAATTAGATCAAGTCTATTTGTAGCTCCACCAAGCATGTTTACTAAAGAACAAGGTTTATTTCCAAGTACTGTATATCAAATGGTACCGTTAATCCAGCACTTAATTTCTGAAAACCTCTGAAAAAAGCCAAGTGTGAAATTTGTACTTTTTATCTCTAGCAGAGATACACTGCCTCTAAACAAGAGGACTCTGTTTAGTTTTATTTTTTTGATTTGCCTAATACAGGGGTAACCAATCCCTGGTCCGTGGACTGGCACTGGTCTGTGGCATGCCAGCAACTGGTCCATGCAAGCAAACAAAGCCCCAACTATGGGATTCATGCAAACCATGCCCCTTCCAGTCCATTGAAAAATCTTTCTCCATGGAGCTGGTCCCTGGTGCCCAAAAGGGGCCACTGGCCTAATACTCTTTTCCCAAGCCAGAATGAGAAGCCAGAATAGAATTGTAGAAATTATGATTTTGCTAAAATAGATCTTCCTTTTGTTTGTATGGTAGGCATAAATCTATTTTTGACCAGTTAATTTAAATCCAGGTTAGGAAAGGAAAGCCCCATAGATGTTACTGTCCTACTATTGAGTATCTCTAAATAGGTTCAGGACAATTGATACACTTTCCTTTATTTCATATAGGGAACAGCTCTCTCTCTCTCTCTCTCTCCCCCCCCTCTCCCTGCCTTCATTTCTTCCTGACTAAATCTCATTTCTTCTTTTTTCATCTTTTAAAAAAGCTAATAAAAACTGAGCTAGCATCCCTTCCATTCCCCTTTTAGCCCCACCATGTTCATTGTTTGTACAGTATGTCAGGACCTTTCTTTAATGTCTTCTTTTCTCACTCTGTTTCAAAGTGTCCACCCAACTGGACTATCAGCAGAAAGGTGAACTAAATATTAAGGCAAAATAATCCTTCAGCCCCACTTAATAGATGCCAAAGAGCAGAACTGGATCCTTGCTCGTTGTCATCATCATCATCATCATCATCATCAACATCATTGATAAGTCCTAAATCTGGCTGATTCATACACAGTTGAGTTTTAATAAATGGTTTTCCAAATCTTTATGCAAACCCATACCATGTTTGGGTTAAGTAATGTCAATAAATCCTAACCTCTTAAATCAACATAAAATAGTCACAGCCACAAAGCAAAGTAGGGCAAGAGTGAGCAAAGGTGAAAGGCATCTCTCTACCCATCCATTGACCTTGGCAAAATGCTTAATGTGCCTCACTGATGCTAATGACTGAGGCAGACCCGATGGAGACAAGGAAGGTGGCGCATGTGTTTTCCCCTTAAACCCATGCCTTCAACAAAGCTGCCGATTCCCCCAATGTGAGCAGCACAGAAAGGAGGAGGAAGTGAGGGAGGAGCTGCCACTGAAGCTAGGAATACCTAAAAGTGGGGTGAAGGGGCCCCAAAGTGTGTGGTGGCAATGGAGCCTATGGAGTCCCTGGCGCTTTCCCAGGTCTTACTTGTCAGGCCTGCTTTGGCTCTTCTCTTGAGATCCTCAGGCAGCAGCAGTGGGGAAGACGCCACACACACAACCCTTTTCCACCCTTGTTTTCAGTTACTCAGCTGGGGGAGGTGGGTTTGGCCCAGGTTATCTTCTTTCTGAGGCTGGAACTCTCTCATAATTCTTGATTTCATTTTATTTTAACTTAGGAGATGCCCATCTTTGGGTGGGTGGATGAGTAGCCAACAAATGTGCCTAGAAAAGCTCAACTAGTCTAAAATCAGACCCCCTTGTTCAGTGGTGCCTTGATCTAAATTCTTCTATGTTCTGTGATGAATGGATGTTTTCCATGTCTATTTGGGGTACTCTGAAAAGGGGTCAAGAGGAGAAAACCAATTACCTTGCATCAACATGTGGCAGTCTCAAAACACCCAGACAACACAGTTTAACAGTGATTCAGAAGAGACACAAGAGAGACTGCACAAGAGTTGACAACATTGTTTTGTGCTGACTCAAAAATGATTGGAGAGCATTTTAACTCAGCAGTGGGAAAAAACCTTCCATCTGAATCTGAAAATGAAGTTCTAGGGCAGTTGATAGAGACCTGTTGCAGCTGAGACAATCCAAAAGCCATTTTCTTACTAGTGATTTACAGCATCTGGTGACATTATCCAACTATGGCTCTGCCGATATATCAGTAATGAAGACAGGCTTTTTTATTGTCACAAGGATGGTTGGGTGATACTATAAGACACTATAAATCACTAATGAGGAAATGGTCCAAGACTCTCCAGACTATAAAGTTTACACTGCTCTTGTACTATACACTTTCACGGACTAAAGCTCACTTTATCAGATTTGCAAAAGATTCTCCCTGTCTCCCTGGCTAGGTCTATAAAAGTATATGTAGCTTCCTGCATAGAGTTGGCATTATCTTCCCAACTTGGCAGTCTCCAAAATAGTTGGACTACAATTTTCACTTTCCTGAGGTCATTCCTTTATTGAAATTGAAGGAATTGTCTTTCAACATATCTGGAGGGCCCAAGATTGAGAAAGGCAAAAGAATACTATAAGCAATGAGAATGAAATGAATGAATGAATGAATGAAATAACAACAGAAAAACAGTATAACAATAACAGAGTTGGAAGGGACCTTAGAGGTCTTCTAGTCCAATCATCAGCTCTGGCAGGAAAAACCCTATACCATTTCAGAAAAAATGTTGTCCAATCTCTTCTTAAAAACTTCCAGCACTCACAACTTCTGGAGGCAAGCTGTTCCACTGATTAATTGTTCTAACTGTCAGGAAATTTCCTCTTAGTTCTAGGTTGCTTCTCTTCTGGATTAGTTTCCATCCACTGCTTCTTCAGGTGCTTTGGAGAATAGGCTGACCCCTTCTTCTTTGTGTCAGCCTCTCAGATATTGGAACACAGCTATCATGTCACCCCTAGTGCTTTTCATTAAACTAGACATACTCAATTCTAGCAAATGCAGAATAGTCACGCAAAGGTACATACATCCCCTACCCTGATAATTTACTGCATAATAATTGTGCATTAGATTAAAGGTGTGCAAAATGTTTTATGTTCAAAACACCCCAAGCTGAAAATATTTTGTTTCAACTTGATAACAGGCCATTCTAAGATACCAGAAGTGGTGTGAGCTTAAAATGGCCTGTTATAATCTTGAAAGAGCAGTTGGACTGATATGTTTGAAAGTTGGATCACTTCTGGTATACTTGGGGTTTTCTGACCCTCTTCATAAGATGTTTCTATAAAACTCCTCTCTGTTGTTAAGTCCTGGATCAGATCTTTTTCCAGTTTTGCTTGTCTGCTTTTCAGCACCTGGTTGAAGTCTTTCATTATTATTTCATTGTTATTCTTTTTGATGGACTTTATGTTTTATAAGCTGCCTTGAGGGATATAAGTATTTATAAAAATATAGAAGTCATTTTTGTGTGCAGCTTTCAATCTGGAATTTGGCAGGTGGCAGCCAAAGAAGGATTTTCTCTCCAATGTTTCTTCCATTTTTTACCCTAGAAAGTTCACTGGACACTTCTTTTGCTGTTTTCTGGATATTTGCTTAAAAAGATGATTCTGGTATTTGAAACATAGCTACGAATAAGTGCAATAATAATGTATTTGTTTTCAAGTGCTTCAAAATGCTTCATTCTTTTTACTGTAATGGAATACTATAATATAGTCTTCCCTCCTTGGAATTTTAGCATTTTTAATTCTTTTAGCTCAGGTATTTTGGTGCTATAGTAGTTTTCATTTAATCTACCAGTCTTTGTAATCTTTATTACATTTATTTTTATATTACAGTATGGCCTATTGGTGTATTTTTAAAAAATATTGTGCTTTAGGAAGCATGCACTTTTTAAAGTAAGCAACATCTTTAACAGAAGCATGTTTCAGAAATATCTGAGTTGCATATTCTGTCCCATGAGATAAAATGGGAAACATGTTTCATGTTTCCATTCCCCGTGAATTTTACAAGTCCATGAAGAACAACACCTCAGAGCAGTGCTTCTGAACTTTGGTAACCTTAAGATGTGTGGATTTCAACTCTCCAAAAATGGTACTGGCTAGCGAATTTTGGGTTGAGAGCAGATCTTAGAGCTTCTGTCTGAATTATTGTTTGGGGTGTGTTTGTCTCCACATCTTCATCCAGTGATCCAGTTACCTTTTAATGTGGTGATGGGACAGAGTTAGTAAGGAAACAAGAAAGGTTCAAACTGTTAACTGTGTGCAGGAAGAGCAGGTAGATGTGTAGATATGACATTGGGTTTGTAGGAAACTTAATGTTTTAATTAATTTCTTGCAACATGTTCAATATTTGCATACTTATTATTTATTAAACCTCTTGGGCTGCTCATTATGCAAGATGTTTGGTCTTTTGGGGTTTTTTTGGGTATATTTATACTGTAAAATTTAATAACAAAATATTTTTATGCATTTCTATGATTATACTTAAAGTAGTTAATAAAGTACAATCTTAAATGCATGACAAACTATCATAGAGTCAAAGGCGGTGCTTTAAGATGCAAAAGATTATTGTATTAAAATCCCAGTAAAAGAACTGCATGAGAAACCAATGGCTTAAGATGGAGGTTCCTTCTGTTTCCCTCCTTTCTTTGTCTCATAATTCTCAAACTGGTTTACAGTTACATATTTATTTACATTTGGGACACTTTGATTCCAATTTATAAATGATTTTTCTTGAAGTCCAGTTGCAATATGAACTATAGTTCATTTTCAAAAGTATTTACCCATATTCTCTTTCTCTCTTTCTGTCCCCATTTTCTTACTCCCCCACCAACTCCTCCATCAGAATTAGTGAAAATGGACGCATAAGTTACAGAGGACCCTAATCTAAAATTTCTTCACTCACTGAAGTCCTTGCCATCTCTAAAAATGTTAAATGCAGTTGACACCCATGAAAAGATAATTCATCTCAAAGCTAAATGAAACACTCACTATTGGATTTATAAGAAAAGCTTAAACAAAGTATAGTTACAGTTAATCATATTTTAATTTATATAGGACCACATTTCAGAGAATAGGATTCTGGGGATCACTGACTAGATCAGTGATGGGGAACCTTTTAGAGACCGAGTGCCCAAACTGCAAGTTGCGCACGATGAAGATCCGGAGACCAGCTGGCCGGTGGGAGGCGGGGCATCACAACACTGCAAGAGGCAAGATCTTTTTCTTTCATGAGCTTCTGTTTCGTTGTTTCCAGGGAAACGTCTATTTCCCTGAAAATGACGGTGAGAAATGCAATGGAGAAACATGGTGGAGCTGAGCTGGGGTGATGGTGCACGTGCCCACCGAGAGAGCTCTGAGTGCCACCTCTGGCACATGTGCCATAGGTTTGCCACCACTGGCCTATATCTTTATTTCTTCACAATGGGGATATTGCTGTTTACCTAATGATTACAAGGAAATACTAAAACAAATTTTTTTGAACAAAACTGCAACACAATGAAAGGGCATCTCTAAATCGCAAATCTCATAAGGCCCTGGTGGGACGGAGGAGTACATCTTCAACAGTTTGCAAAACTTGACTTGAGTAGTGCTTCCAGAAACACACAATTTTATTGAAGGAGTTTGTTTGCCAAAATGCTGCCACCTTCCTCAGTTAACTGTCCTGAGACATTGCTCATTAACAGCATCAAAAGCAAAGGAACCTCTTCAGTCCTTGCTTAAAAATCAGGGCATAGAAGAAGCAACCATTATTTGGACTTCATAAGCCAACATTGAAACCTTGGCAAGTAAACTCAAAAGTAAAGAGTTAGCCCAAATGGGTTACAATGAATCATTTTTCACTTCCATAGCCATCAAAAAGGGTATGTTGGGAATGAGTTAAACTAATATTACTATAACTTTCTCCACCCCATATCACCACATTGTCTAACATAGAGCGTAGAATAACAAGGTTGGTGTGGTCCTTGGAGGTCTCCTCCTGCTTGAGCTGGAGACCCTATACCAGGGGTGTCAAACTGGTAGCCCACGAACCAGATGCATCATGTGCAAATCACGCCCCCCCAGCTCCACGAATGGGAAAAACATGTCAATGTGAAGCCTTGAGTTTGATACCCATGCCCTATACCACTCCAGAAAAATGGCTGTCCAGTCTCTTGTTGAAAATCTCCAGTGATGGAGCCACCCACAACTTCCCAAGCTAAGTTGTTCCCACTGATTAATAGTCTCACTGTTAGGAAATTTCTCCTTAGTTCCACTTGGCTCTCCCTTTAGTGATCTTCCAGCCGTTACTTCTTGTCCTGCCCTCATGTGCTCTGGACAGTAGGTCAACCTGCTCTTCTCTGTGATGGCCCCTCAAGTACTGGACGACAGATATCATATCACCCCTAGTCCTTCTTTTAGCTAGACTAGACATACCACTTCCCTCAGTTGTTCATCAGTTCAACAAATTGTTCAACAGCTTGCTTTCCAAACTTGGAATAAAATCTACAATTTCTCTGCCTTTTCCTTGCTATCACGACCTGTGATTCATTCCAATCCTAATTGCCTTTCCAAACTGCCCAGTAGTGATGGCAGGGTCAGTAAGGAGGCCAGAAAGGTTAAAGGTCTGTTCAAGAGAAGGCAGGTGGGAAATACAGCTATTCTCTGAGTGGCAGCAATAGAGGCTCCAGGAGAGAGAATGTATGATGCTTTGCTCACCTCTCCTCCTTTTTTACAGTGCCTTTGTTATGACATTCCCAAATAAACATGCAGAGGACTACTGTTTTAAAGAGCATTACATAGCATTTCTGTCTGTCTGTCTATCCATCCCTCTTTCACTGAAGAGAATCTTAAATGCACAACCTCTTTAAATCTAAATGACAAATCTATCCCCATCTACAAACAACAATGTTAGATATACTAACTGTAAGGCATACTAGATATTGAAAGCTTACTGAACATCATTTGTATTGCTGTTAGTTTATTATGTTTTTTACCACCATCACAAAGAAAGTTTGCTTTTGGTTCTCACACCCCTTAAGAAGAGGGTACCTTCAGCAGGTGTTATCTGTTCCCTCAGGCTCAGGAGACAGAAACTGCATGGCAGAGGCAGACTTGAAAATACCCAAGGCCTGAACCATAGAGGGCTTTATGGGTAATGGTCAGAACCTTTAACTGCATTAGGAAACAGTGCAGCTCCCAAGGCAATGGTATTGCTTGGCAGTGATAAGACTGTCCAGGATGTGTATGAGCCATTGAACCATACATTAACTGAAGTTTGTGGGTGGCTTCCACTTCAAGGGCACCACCATGTAAAGAAAATTATAGCAATCCATAACAGAAATAGTAAGGCTATGATTTTTGATGCCCCTGTAATGCCACAGTCACCCACAGTATACTAGGGGAAGTACAACACAGTGAGAGATGGTGTAATCTTAGAATCAATGGACTTTCAAATGAATAACCAATCAGTCTCATTTTCTGCTCTTCATACAGATCCAAACTGTCACCAAAAGATTCCCGCCCCCCAAAAAAAATCTGTCTTATTTGTTACTTTCAAAGGTCAAAGTCATATCCTGATCTCTTTCTCTCTCTCTCTCTCTTATCCCCCTGCCCCACAATTGACTCAGGCTGGAGTGGTACAAGTAGGTATCATAGTGCGTATGACCTCCAACAGTTTCAGAGAAACTATTCTCTCTAAATCCCTCCACAAAAACCATCAAGGCAATTACAGCCCCATTCTTATGTCTGAATCCGGATTGCGGTAGGTTCAATTTCAATTTTTTTTTTATTGGTCACATACACAATCATACATGGGTATGATATGCAGTGAAATGCTTATGCAACCGCAGGTAAGTTAAGG